>WYDF02025442.1:0-13015 GCA_009867245.2 Adranes taylori | reverse complement strand
CACTGCACAAGATAGATCTAGATGGAAAAATTTACGGGAGGCCTATGTCCAACAGTGGACGCATACGGCTGTATGATGATGATGATGATGATGAATATTTAAAAATTGATATGGTAAATTTTAATGTTAATTGTTGGACTTTAAACTTTAGCAATAACATTTCTACACCAATTGACAACTTTTAAGAGGTTCCAATTAAAGGAATATAAATTTGATGCAGCAGCTTTCTCACGCAATAGTGTCAAGAATGTCGAAATTTACTATGGCAACGTTACAACGCTTCAACACTACAGTTTCTATTTAACAGTACATATATAGAACTCTCCATAAACTGTAATACCTTTTACTATAAAGCAGTGGTTCTCAACCCCTATTTGGCTAGAGATCACTAGGAATTTTTGGCTAGAGATCACTTACAATTTGGACAGTTCTGGGACTAGTGCTATTGCTCATAGCTATGCGAGTATCATCACTTGATTCCAATCGATTTATATCGTAAGGCGAATCTTCGAACTGTAGGATATGAAATAGATTTTCTTACACCACAACTCTTCAAGAGAAACTGATTCAAACGCATACTTACAGTTTCTATTCAGTTTGGTTATATTCCTGGAAATAACGGTGGAATTCGGCGTCCAGTATTTGTAGATGACATCTCATGTCGTCTTATATATCCGCTTTTTACTATCACCGACCAGTGCTTTTAATGTCACATTCGTCGACTAATTGTTTTCCTCAACTTTTGCCTACCCATAATTGAATTTTGCAAATAAGGGCACGAAGTTTGTATTCAAACATAAACATTTTTCCTACATCTGTTAAGTTTATGTTTCCAGAACCTTCCGACTGAACGTTTAGTTTAATCAAAGTGTGAAAATATCCACCAGATAAGCGAAACGCATCTGACTTTTTGATTAAAAAACTGCTCTAGTAAATGTTTAGTTTTCTTATAGGCCAGTAATAGCTCAACCTATTGTCTGAGATCAAATAACCTTCCCAGCATATTGCCTTTCGATAGCCATCAAACTTTAGCGTAGAAGAGAAGAGTCCCATCATTTCAGTACATTTCATTGTTTTTTTTAAAGGCGTATGCGTATTGATGATGACATTGACTACTTTTATGGTCATTTCCATTATACTTACAATACTTTTAGGAAGAGTCTTGAAAGCCAACGCCTGACAATATATAATAAAATAACTTGTTATTGCTGAAGGATTCTTCCATTTTATTGATGCTGTTAGACTGGAGCGTGATCCTAACATGGATGTAGCGCCATCGTTACAAAAGTAAGCGACCTTCTCCCACATAATGCTACGTTTCTCAATATACTCCACTATTATATTTATGACGTCAGTACCTTTTGATGTCGTTTCCAGTGACGTCTAAAAAGCGGACAAATGCAAGCCACTGACTGCAATTAGAAACGTCTGTCGAAGTATGACAATTTCTTTATTTTCGAAACAAGCTGCTCCTCTATGTCTTTAGAAATAATTTCAATTCAAGCTTCCAACCTAAAAATTTCTTCCACAGCTATCGTGTTTTTGGGCTTGTTTTGATTGCTGTATCCATTTCGATATCTCAAACGACGCGACCGATGACGCATATCTTCAACCGCTAGACCCAAGTTTCATATACCTTCAAAGAATTGAGGTAGTCGGAAAGAGAAATTAGGATGGACGACTTTTTCTATAGGAGGTGGCGTTTCAATTTTGCCGGCTTAAGCGCATAGTTTCTGAGAATGCTGGCATATAGAACACATACGTTTTTATTTCTCCATTACTTTCAATAGAGATAAATACGAATTTGATGTAACTATTGTCGTAGTTTCTCTTTTTTGTCGCTATTCTTTGAAAATAAAACAAGGGCGCCATCGACATTGATTTCCATAATTATGTAAGCGAATCAATAAATTAATACACAAATTATATCCGACTTTGAATTGCGATAGGTTGAGTTGGTTCATTAAACTAAACAGTATCGTGGACATAGACATGAGTAAACCAAAGTAGGTACTTCGTCAGCCACGTCTAGCGAAGGATGCGGTTGCGAAGTGGCGTAAACTGTGAGCCCCTTACAGGTTGGAAACCACAAGTGTACAAAGATACAGGCTTATATTCAATAATTTTAAATATAGCCAATAAAATACAATTAACAAAATAAGCGTACTTAATACGAATAATAATTATACCAAAATCATGTGAGAATTTCCATGCGTGTTCTATTTCTATTTACTTTCTCAAATTCATCATTATAAATGAATAAAATACCCTAAAATTCTTTTGTTCCATCAGTTATCTTAAAAATTATCTCTATGGAACAAACAATAAGTAGATATTTTAATGTTTTGAAACAAATTATTTCTATCTAGATTAAATATCCCAGTCACAGTTTGTTTCACAAAACAATTCACTGGATAAGATTGACTCCGCCCCATCTATTTTATTGACAGATCAATTGTTAAGATAAACGTTTGTTGATTTCAGACATGATGGACAAGGCAACTACACTGTTGAGAACTCTTTAACAATGTAAACAAGCGACATAATTATTCTAAAAGGTTGTAAGCATCGTTTTAAATTTCCGCCACGTGTAGGAAATATGAAACATATAGAATTAAAAGCAGCTATAATTAATTTTTACAAAATTAAATTACTAACGACACGTTTTTCTTCTTTTATATAAATAGCAACCTCTTTCCGATGTTCATTTATTGGAGAAAATTGGCTCTTTCGGAACAACTCGAGCGGCTACGTATTTCGAAAATGAACACACAAGATAAATGTTTCAAGAGATCAGTGCTTTTTAAAATGGTAGGATGCAGCCTCTTAGGCGGCCGAGGTTTGTCCACAACGGAGAGTTGCAAATGTAACAAATAAAGGATAGAGGGTTCCAAAAAAAAAATTCAAGCGACCTCGAGTTATCAATTTCAGCTGCATGGGAGTCGCCAAATCAAAGAGATAAAGAACCAATGCGATAAATAACACATACAATTAATGTACAAAAAGCTCTTCTACATTTTGTTGTGGAAGGTTTTATTGTTTTCGCACCAACATTCACAATAATAGTCTGCTGGGGAAATATGTACCAGTTATTTATGGACCAGGTAATGTTTTACGCGGGTAGTATATGACCTCTGAACTTTCAAATGGACTTTAACTTACTTCACTTATCTCTGTGACTCCTATAGGAGAAAAGGGCTTTAATGAAGTTTCGCAAGCGCACTGTCTACAATTCTCACCAATTCTTCCCTGCCTCAGCTGCTTCATCCATCACAGATCTCTTCCAAGTCTTCCGTGGCCGGCCGCGCCCTCTTTTTCCTTGGGGGTTCCACTATAGCGCTTTCATCTCGATGGCTCCATCCTGCTTCCTCTTTCTTCACCCAGAATCCTGCGAAAACATCTATTTACAAACTTTTGTAACATGATTATAATTTTTGCAGTACTGCTAAAGACTCTCAACTTTGTTCGTTCAGATTTTATATGACTTGTCCACACTTGATAGAGCTGTACAAAGGGATCATTTACCTTCTTTGTACGTGCTTTAATGTCCTCTATTCCTCCACCTTGTTTATCTACCATACTTTCTAGATAACAAAGCCGGTCTACCTCATCTATTTCCTGTCCGTTCAACTTGAAACTCTATCGATATCATGAAAACAATCTCATCTCCTTTGTCTTACTGGAGTTAATCTTGTGTCCTGCTTTCCGTTCTTCACTTATCAGTTCTATAAATTTCTCATTCATATGCTGAAATATATGAGCCAGCAAGAAGATATCGTCGGCATAATCTAAGTCTTCCAGCCTGCCCGTTAACCCCCATTGTAAACCTCTTCGTTTTTGAGTACACTTCCTCATGATATCATCTATGACAATGAGGAAGATAATAAGCGAGAACATACATCATTACCTAACTCCAGAGATCCTCTGTTAACTTTTCTTCATGCACCACTTGGCACTCATAGCAATTGTAGATGTTTCGTATTAGATTAACAATCTTCGGCGGGATGTCATACTTTAGTAAGAGTTGCCACATGACTTGCCTATCCACTGAGTCAAAGGCTTTCTTAAAATTGATAATAGAATATATGTACTAGAGTTCAATTCACAGCTCTGTTCAATGATAATTCGAAGAGTATTAATCATGTCAACACAGCTACGATATTCCCCAAATCCAGCCTCTTCTTGCCGTAACTTCTGTTCCACCGCTGTCTTAATACGAGTTACGATGCGTGTAAATACCTTCTGGGTATAGATAACAAGGTGATTCCTCTCCATTTCTTACACTTGCTTAGGTCACCCTTCATAGGCAACTTCACTATGAGCCCTTTCTTCCATTCAGCAGGTACCTTTTCCTCTTGCCACATTTTTTGGAAAAAGCGGTACAAAGCCCCGTCAGTAACGTCAGTTTCAGCTATCGGTACATCTGGTGGTATGTTATCCAACCCTGGTGAGTTTCAATTTTTCATTTGTTTCAATGCTCTCTTGATTTCACTCATAGATGGGTGTTCAACGTCTATATCAGGATCGTTATTTCATTCCATCTCTTCTCCATACTCGTTGACATGGTCAGTTATTTGGTTGAGTAATTCTGCAAAATGTTCTTTCCATCTATCTAATTAGTCCTGTTCTTCAGGCAACATGGTTTCTTCTTTACTGCAAACAGGCCACCTCTGAAAGTAATTCCTCTTTGACAGTATTCTGGTAGTCTAATAGAATTCCTTCATGTCATCTTTACCCGCGACTGCCTCAGCTCTGCTTGGCTATTCTTCAACTTGTCTCCGCCGGTCATTACGAATAGTTTTCTTTATCTGCTGATTTAATTCAGTGTATCCATTTGATGGACGCCTCTAAGTTATAACGATAATAAAATAGTAAAAAATGTACTACTGCAAAAGTTTTAAAATTTCTCAACTGATAAAAATTAGCAAATAGACATATGTCTAAAAATGCTTAAAAGATTTGCTCAGCTATTACTTAAGATGAAACAATATTTACTTTCCATCCAATAAATAAAATATAATGCATGGAAAGTAAAAGAGTTAGTTCCCTGCTTGGGCATTTTAAGTTAGAGAAAACTAAGATATCTAATCAGCAATCTAATATTTCTAAGCTTGTTTGTTACTCCATATATTTGCTTTAGAAATTGTTACTGTATGGCAGGTGTCAAGTGCGTTACAATAAGGAGCACCAATGGAAAAAATTATAGGTGCGTGTCTATAATAAGAGTAGTACGAATACAACCATATAATTGTTTTTGAATTAGGTTGTATAATATCAAAAAAAAAGTTAAATAATATGCTTGCATGATGAAGTTTTCGAGAATATAATATTTTGAAGCACAAAGTGGAGTAATTATTAATAGAAAAGTAGATCTATTTTATTGTGGTAAAGATAAACAGTCTTGTTAGCAATATTAGAACTTAAATCAGGATTTTCCAAAAGCTAATAACTTGGTATTTGTCTCTCGATGATATTTCTGTTTGAAGTTTGAAGACAATTGAAAACTAGGAGTTTTCAGCTTTCTGTGTTTTGCATTTTTCTATTTACATAATAAAAAAAAAACGTTCTTGTAAATTTAGCACATTTTTATTTATTCTTTCTGTTATATGTGCTGCACACTTAGCTGAGTAATAATTTGTTTTGGACCACAAAACAATTTGGGTTGGCCACCCCTAATCTAGGGGATGTGTTGTCATTGATCACAAATCAATAAAACTGACATTATTTTCAAATTTAAAGCATGCACTTTTGAAGCCTCCAGATTTTTAAAGTTACGTGTACTGTTAACAATATCATAGATGCATTGCTGGAATTTTATATTCTAAAAATTACGAGAACTATTATATACTTATTTCCAATATCTACAGTATGTAGCATATACTTATTTCAACATCTTCTGTATGTAGCATGTACTTCTTTGAATCAGCTTCGCCATATTAAAATCGTCATCTTGTATGTTATGTATAAAAGTTTCGTACGGCCCCGATATATATATATATATATATATATATACAATTATTTTTTATTTTCAATCTAGTGTTACATAATAATATCAATAATCAAACCTCAAAATGTTTGTTTATATTCATATCAACATGGTGTTATATGAAGATCTTTGAAGCTATGCACACAATGAGCAAAATAGTGGCCCCAAAGCATTCGCCAATATTTTAATACAGCCTATCAAATAAGTAATGGGAATGAATGATGAACGCTTCGATCTTACTCAGCAAAAGTGCTCTAGAATTGATTAGAACATTCGGGAGTACTTTAATCCGAATTGTGAATGCGCCGAACTTTACAAGCAAAAATGGATTTTGGACCGGACACTGTCCGTGAATTTAAACTAGTATCTTCTAACCGTAATTACTGCCGAAGTCATTGCTGCTAAAGATTCCAAATAGTGAAATAAGAAGCACAATTACGCTGATGTGGCTCAATCACATAATAAAATTTTACGAACAGAAGTTTCATGTACATGAGAAATGACAATTAACCTGCAGCGACGGATTAAACTGCAGGGCTGCAGTGAGTAGCCGTAATGGCGGATTAAGCTGTATTCAGGCCCAAGACAAAAGTATTATCGTGAAAAGAAAATCTTCCATTCCCGTATTTCCTAAAAAAAGTTGTGACTCGGTGCCTTTTTGACCGAGCACCTTGAATAGTACGGGCCCAAGACGTCACTTTTGTCTATACGAAAGTATTTCACTGAGTAGCTGGTGTCTGTCGTTGCACATGTCAGACTTCCTTATTTTGATGGTAGCTCTAAGCTCGTCTAAGGTTTTATTCATTTGTGTTAACATTTCTGCGTTCGTTTTTCTCGCTGAATATGGTATTTTTAGCATTCTTCGGTACGAACACATTTAAAATGTTTCAAGTTTTTTACACATGGATCCTGTTAGTGTCCATGCTTCCATACCATAATATAGAGCACTAAAATCGTAACAGAGCAACAAATGAGTGCGTGGTGAAAGGTCATAGTCTCGATATGTTAATATCTTCTGCAATTTTGTGAATAAGCTTCTAGCATGCTCGATTCTACATCGAATTTCCAGCGAATCATCACTGTATTCATTTAACCAGCTCCCAAGATATTTGTACGATGAAACATTTTCGATTACTAGAGTGCTTGAGATTTCTCGAAGGGTTTTGTCGACTACTAGAGTGCCGTGCGTTGAATTTAATTCGTTCTCAGTTACCATCCATTAGGTCTTTTTGACGTTTAATCGCAGACCCATGGCTTCACTTTTTGCAACTACTTCGTTTAGCAGCTCTTGTAAGTCAATCAGACCGCTGGTGATTAATATGGTATCATCAGCACATCTAAGATTGTTGATGACCGTGCTGTTTATAACGATTCCCTGCATTTTTTCGCTTTGTGCTTCATCAATTATATTTTCAGAATATATGTTTAAAAGAAGTGGAGAGAGAACACAGTCATTTCGTTGTCAACACAATTTTGTGCCTTCTGGTCCCAGTATAAATTGGCTATTATACGAGTATCGCGTCCATCGTATCCCACGTTACTAAGAATATAAATTAGTTTTTCGTGCTTTGACATGTCAAACGCTTTCGCGTAATCGATAAAGCGCACATGCATAAGTCTACGTTCATGTCGCGTTATCTTTCTGCCAGTACACAATACGTCGCTCGTACCTATGCTATTTCTAAATCAAGCTATGTATTCATGTGATGTTCATGTTCATGTTCCAAACTGATGTCTATTTCACACTACTGGTATATTCTGGGGTGTATTACTTTCGAGAACATTTTTAATACGTGACTCATTAAGCTGATAATTTGATGTTTATTGCATAATTTTGCATTGGTCTTTTTTGACAGTGTTACGAATGTTGATTTGAGCCAGTCCGATGGTACTACACCGCTTCTGTATATCCTATTAAACAGATCGACTGAAGCGACATTTCATCCTTCAGTACTTTAGCCAGGACACAATGTGGACCTGGTGATTTCTGCTTTTTGCGAATGCAATAGCGGACTCGACTTCGGTTCTTGGGATATCTCTCCCGTCTTCATGGATAATATTATGGATTGCGCTTCTATTATCATTGAAGAGGGTTGCAAGATATCCCTTCCATTCTTTTAGTTTTTCATCAACAGATGTCAACACCTTTCTTCTTCTGTCCATAGAGATGCTTTTGCCACCCATTTTGTATATCTTAGCCGCTTGTTTCACCTTATTATACATGTTGAATAAGTCGCAGTTTGACCTTAATTCCTGGGTTTCCATGCACTCTTTAGATAGCCTTTCTTCTTTTGCACGTCTCACTCGGTTACCTATTTCCCTGTGTACTTCATGGTACATACGACTGTACTGCTGCCACAAGTCCATCAATTGTAAAATTTTATCGTCATCCATGTTTTTCTGTTCTGTCTGCCTCCATAATTTACTTGTCTTTGCTTACCGCGTTTATTATCTCATTGAAGCCTTTCCAATACGAATCAATATATTAGGTATTTTCTATCACGGGAACTTTGTTCAGTCTTATATTTAATTTCCCCTGAACCTAGGTTTCCGTGATGGATCTTTCAGGTTTTGAGTATCAATTCCCAGTAAATTCCTCTTTTTAACGCATTTTTTCCAACCAAATGCCAAACATGATCACATAGTACAACAACAATTTTGGTTGGTTCAATTTGAACGATGCAGTTGTTGCCTAATGCTCATGACATATTAAAACTAAAAATGTTGTTGGCTTTACCATCATTCAGTTGGCGAACGATGAAAGATGTGCAAATACAAGGGTGGTTTGACTTAAATCTAGCTTTCGAACGCCATATTGGTTTTGACATCTGCCAGTTAACATATCGTCTGACAAAATTTGAAGCAAATTAGTTTGGTTTTTACAACAAGAAACTTTTGTGTTTTGTGGAAAATGGAAAAAGTCGAATATTGTTTAGTTAAATATTGGCAAACTGAATTTACTTATGGTCGTAAGAGCGTGTTAGATGATGACCACCCAGGGACCTCAAATATCGTCACTAAAGCAGAAATCGTCAACAAAATCCATGATCTGATTATGGAAAACCGTCGAATTAAAATCCGTGAGCTAGCAGAGGTTACAAGCATATAAATTTAGCATGTATACGCTATCATACACAAAGATTTCGATATGAAAAAGCTTTCCGCGCCTGGGGCCGCATTCACTCACTATTAACCAAAAAGATCACACTCGTAACGGATTTGGAGAAGCTTTTAGCGAAGATCAAACGAGATCCGAAGGATTTCTTTCCGTCAAGGCGCCACTGTTGATAAAGCGTGGGTATATTACTACACACCGGAGACGAAGGAACAGTCGAAGAGACAAAGGCCCAGAGGCCCACCGAAAAAGGCAAAGACAATCCGATCGGCCATAAGATGATGGCGACTGTTTTTTGGCATGCCAAGGGGATTATTCTGATTTTCTTGACAAAGGGTAAATGCATAACTGGCGATTATTACTGAACATCATTGGAACTTCTGAATTGAAGAAAAAAACGGCATGGTTTGTCTTGCATAGAGGTTTCTTCTATCATGACAATGCGCACTCGCTCACAGAGCGGCCTTCTTGCAGGCAAAGTTGACCCAATTAGGCTACGAATTGATCGATCACGTACCATATTCACCAGATCTAGCCCCTTTGCGAATACCTCCAAGTCACAAAGCTAAAAAAATGGCTCGGATGACGCCGTTTTGCAACAAACGATGAAGTGATGACCGAAACTTCCCACTATTTTGAAGAGCTCGAGCAAAATTAATTTTCGGAAGGGATGGAGAAGTTGGAAAGTCGTCTTGAGAAGTGTATTGCCCTAAAAGGGGTCTATGTTGAAAAATAAATTATAAAAAACAAAAATCGCGCGTTTTCTTACTTAGGCTAGATTTCCGACACACCACCCTTGAATGTTTCTTCTTTATCATACTTTACGTTTTGAGTCAGCATGTCTCTAAGTTAAAAGATAAATCTTCTACCAATTTGGGCTTGACTTGATACTCATACACCTCAACCTGGACTTTGACTATCATTAGCAAAGCTTTAATTGTAGCAGGCAGAGAAAACATAGTAGAAGCCACATTATCGTTGATTGTTATTCAAAATGGAAAATATCAATAAGTTGCCAGAATTGAACAAAACACCTGAAAGCATTTTTAATTCATCTAATATTTAAATCAATGTTCCTTTTGATAAGAAATTTTTATCTTTCCTACACCAAGATTCATGACAATCTTAGAACTTAAACTACGTTCATCAAATGTAATTTTCCACTTCCTCCAGTCTAATATTCCAACCAGTACAATAGTTTAAGACCACATTTTTCATCATACTTATACACATACACACCACACGCCCAGACGTTTTCAAAAACAACTTTTTTGGATTCAAGGGCATACGCTTTTTCCTCTGGAGCCAAACTGGAGGAAGGACACCGTTTTTAATTTTCTCTGACATATTATATTACCTTACATTGCATCTAGAACCGAGAGTCCCACTGATAGATAGTCCCACTGCATTAGAACGTGAAGTTGCCAGAAAATATATAATATATGGATATATCTAAGAAACTATAGAGGAAAAATAATTCAAATGCATTTTGTTTTATAGTATGTTTAAAGCCTTTTCGGTTTCATTTGAAAGACTTTTCACTAACATCAAAATTTATATAGGATGCTGTTTTCCACACAAATTTTATAGAAGGGTTTTTCTAAAACCTGTTATTCTTTCTATAATATTTTTTTAAATGTTTTCTATTTTAAATTTGCGATGGGATCAAACTAACCATGTGTATAGTAGATCCAAATATTTCTATATTTTGAAGTAACAAATAGTATACGTTCAACTTGAGAACGTTGACATGTTTTAAAATACACAATCTCCTCTTCATCAGATGTTCTTTTTTTAGTCTCTTGCATACTATCATTAGGCTACTTCAATGATAGAATATAAAGTAAGATTTCTATTCTAAATTTCTGTTGTCGCCGTGCTCCAGGTAGTCTTTTCTATACTACTTAAGCCAGAAATGTATCATTGTCCAGATACCAATAAGTTACCATTTTGCTTCTTTTTATTTTCCTTCTAGGAGCGACTAAGATTTCTCCTGTTTGTCTGGCATACTAAGGATTTTCCAGCTTTCTGCTTATCTTTTGGATGGTCGTCCAGGTGGTCTTCTTCCCATGGATCACTGTTTCTACAAATGTGAGCTAGTTTTCCCTCTTCCATCCTGTTAAGATGGCTATTCCAGTCTCTTTTTCTACCTCGACTCCACTTGAGCTTAATTGATCTTAATATTTTCATCTCAGTGGAGCGTGCTTTCTGCTTTATCACCCTGGTTTCAATAGCATATGTCAGTAGTGGGCGAACAATGGTCTTATGTATTTTGGTTCTTCCCTTGGAGTACATGTATTTATTCCCCCATATGACATCTCTTCGTAATCCGGCAACTAGCGACGCTTTCAATGACTGCCTTCGCACTTCAGATGTAAGGTTTCGGTTACTAGTTGTGTCCACACCTGAGTAATTGCAAGTCATTACAGTTTTGGATTATACTGTTATTTATTTGTAATTTACATTTAACTGGGTGGTCCCTTCAAAATAATCATACACCTCGTCTTTTTTGTAGTAATTTCCACAATATATTTTAACGCAGTTCCACCGAATTCGTATAGTAGCTGTCGTAGGTTTTCTTCATTATTTGCGTTAGCTGCCATCACTAACCATGATCATTTCGGTTAGAATAGCTTATCTGTTAGTATACTAACACTTTCCTTTGGCTATTCAACATTTTCCAGGCCGTTATCTCTGTTCCGTACAGGTCATTTTCCATATCCTTCGTATAGCCTTTCCAATAATCTTCTTAAACTTTGCGAATTATTTATTTGACCTCGTTTCTCACTTTTACGCACAGGGCGTGTTGGTGTGAGGTGCCTTTGCGCTTGTATTCAAGGAAGGCTCTTTTCTTTACTTTGTCTAATTGTTTTTCCTCTTCATTAAACCATGGGGTTTGTGTATTGCTGTTGACACTACCTTTCTCCTTTCTTTTACCCAGTGCTTCTTCCACTGCTTTCGATACTGCCCACAATTCTGGTACTCATGGATCCCCTGCATCTTCATTTGTTGCGCAGTCTTAACAGCTAAAACTGTTTTATGCTAGGTTCTTCAATCTTTTCAGTATTTATTTTTTCCATCGTTTGTGCCCTGTATTCAAAATATGTGGTTATTTGAAAACGGCTTGTGATCAAAATATATGTTAGAAATACTCAATTCCTTCAGGTTGCAAAATTCTATTAGGTCATCTCTGCTATCATTTTTAGTAGTTTTTTAAATTGTTGTTTAATACTGGAAACAACTGCATCGCTTATTCGGGCATCAAAGTCACCTAGCAATATCGTTCTTCTTTTATTTCATCATATAAAGCTTGGTGATTGTTGAAGAATACCTCCCTTTCCAACTTTGCTTTCCTGATATCTGGTGCATAAACAGATATAATATTAACCGCAGTGTTATCCACAGTGATGGTTATAGATATGATCCTTTCGTTGACATACTTAATTTTGCTGATGTTATTCGCAAACTTCTTACGCACTGGAATTCTCACATCGATGTGCGTTGTTAATGCTTTCTCAATACCGTTGTAGAAAAAGATATAGCTTCCTCTCATCATCGATTCCTTACGCTTAGTTGCACTTAATGTACAGAAGCTGATGTTGTTCCCTTCTATTTCGACGATCATTTCTTTTCGTCCTTGCACTCGCAGTGGTTGTTACCACTGAATCCATCCAAGGCCATTTCGTGTTTCTATGAGCTTATAAATTTATCGCCTCTAATAAGGCTGTAACCTAATGTAGTATATGGATCTTTTTTTTTGTTTTACGTAGGAAGTGGAGAATCTTCAAAAGAGGTAGGATGCCCGGTGTATCCAACAACTGTGGGCTTTTTACCCAATAAACTCCACTCCCTGTTGGGATTGTATATTGTTGGGAGATTGGTGAGTTTGTTTAAAGGAGGCTTTAGGATTTATC
>WYDF02025420.1:0-13015 GCA_009867245.2 Adranes taylori | reverse complement strand
GAAGACGAGGACGCCCAAGGAGGACCTGGAGGAGAACAGTCGAATCAGAAGTGACCAACATCGGGATGTCCTGGGCGTAGATGAAACCAATTGCTGAAAATCAAGTTCGGTGGAGATCTCTTGTGGAAGCCCTATGCCCCACCTAGGAGCGAATAGGACCTAACTAACCTGTTTTCTTCCTTTTATTTCTTACATGTTTGAAAGTTCTCCGTGAATCCCATATTGGAATTTCGTCTATTTTTTCGTATACTTTTAGTTCTTCGGTAGCTTTTTTCAGTTCTGCTTCTAAAGTGGATATTTTGCCTAGCAGCATAATGTAATCTGCTTGAGAAATGTTTTGTAATGCTATTTTCTAGAGCCATATATAATTTTTCTTAAACAAACCACTGCACTTTTAGTCTTTTTTATTAGCTGGCTCACAATATTCCGGCTCCGTTAACTTCGGCTACAACGCAAAGAACGGAACCTCACTTTTTATGCACTATTTAATATAGCTTGTACACTACGTATTCATGTATTTGTAACACTTGTTGACTAATCGCGTCGCGAGGTCGCGCGACGAAACACAAGATATATAGTTGACGTTTGTTGCGAAAAATGACCATTCTTTACAGCTGTTTGAAAGACAGTTTAATATCATGATTAATGCCAATTTCATCCTCTCGGAAAGCTGTTATGTAGTTTTTGTCCTTCCTAAGAATGCTATATTACTGCAGGAAGCTATGGTGTACTATAACATTGTTTCCATGTGTGTTTAGTATCACATTTTTATTGGTTTCTTGTATTACATTTGTAGTATGGTAACATTACTGAAATATGCTAAAAGTAACTAATTTCTTTACGGAGAATTTTTATAGTTTAAAAAATTATAAAATATAAAAGTGATTTATACCTTGCGTCCTAATGATTGAAGACATATAACAACGGAATTCAGGTTCTGTCTCTCCCATAAGTCAACGGTTTGGAATGTTTCTTCGGCTGGAACTCCTAAATTGCGCGCCGCTTCCAAGAAAGCATTTATATTTTCCATGCACTTGAATGCCATTTTTGTTACATTAATTTTTTTGACTATGCCCGGCTGCAGGTGATTTACTAATCTACAAAAATATGTGTTGTTAAATAAGTTTTAATTATTTAAAAATTTACATAAAAATTATATTACATATAGCATGTTACTTTAAATAAA
The DNA here is from genome assembly GCA_009867245.2 of Adranes taylori. Taxonomy (NCBI): domain Eukaryota; kingdom Metazoa; phylum Arthropoda; class Insecta; order Coleoptera; family Staphylinidae; genus Adranes; species Adranes taylori. Next base: position 11,829 of record WYDF02025420.1, on the reverse strand, counting down.
CTAAATAAATAAATTGCGAAACCAAGGCAGTGGAAAAGCCAATCCATAAGAATAAATCGTAAATATAATTGAAATGTATGATCGCGCTTACGTTTCACGCATTGAATAAAGACGCGATTATAACAAAAGAGAGCTGTACATGATTGTTGCTCGTAGCTCGCTCACTGGTACATACATTAGCAATGTTTACGCAGTGTCTGTCCGTTGCTGCATGTGTTGAGTCCGTATCAGGTAGTAAATAATGAGTGATTGGCTAAGCACTGACGCGTATTAGGAGCCAAAGTGCTGTGACGCTTCACATCTATAAATGTTTTATTTGAAATAATTTTGATGTGTATACTTATTTCTAGTTCAAATGAAATGATTTATTTAAGATTATAGTTGATTTTTTATGTTATAATGGGGTATTTCCGTTTATAAATAAATAAAGAAATATTTTTTGAAGCCTCTATCTAAAACTCTCTACCGATTTTCGCAATTATAGTCGGATAATTTCATTGCAATTGTCTTGCTGATATCTTCGGCTATTCCAATTTTTTTAACAATAACGTTTTCCAAGTCCCTACCTTTGGTTTCATATATAGGTTTATTAACTTTTTAGTATTATTGTTTATATTACCTAGTTCAAAACATCATTTGAATTGTAACTACTGTCATAGCGCCATCTGTGGACGCACCAACTATATGTATTAAGAACGTGTACATAATAAAGTTAGTCTGTGTAGAACATTCGACAAGTGCACTAAATTCCACACCTAATCAATACCAAGATTTTGCAAAAAATATTTTAGTTCCTTTTCATGAACTCGAAAACGAAGACGTCCAGCAGTCGACGACCAGCCAAGCCGAGATGTAAGCAGAGCGAAAGCGAGCGACAGCCGCCGGATAAGTACGCACACTGCTCTATTTCTATTGTATCTATTTTGATTCGCTTGTTTCTCATTCTAGATTATTCTAATCTTCGTTCGACGGGGTTAGTTTCAGTCTGTCTACAACAGTATCATTGATGTTCGACGCGGTATTATGCGTGATATAGTAGTCACTTCGCATAATACCCGCTAGAGTGCATGATTCTTTCCTTCGTCCGACGAAGTTAGTTTCAGCCACTCGACAACAATAACACTGATTGATGTTCGACTAGGTGTGACGCGTCATATAGTTGGTCCCTTCGCATACTATCCGCTAGAGTGTATGATTCTAGCCTTCGTTCGATGGGCTTCGTTCTAGTCACTCGACAACAGTTATACTGATGTTCGACGCAGTGTTACGCATCATAAAGTGATCCTTTCTGTCTTACCCGCTAGGATGCCTGATTCTCACCTACGAGGTTAGTTTTAGCCACCCAACAACAGTGACATTGATGTTCGACGCTGTTATGAGTTTCCCTTTCCGCACTAGTCACTAGGGTGCCTTGTTCTAACTTGCGCATGGCAGGGTTAGTTATAGCTACTCGACAACAGTAAGACTAATGTTTGACGTGTTGTTACGCAGCTCATAGTGGTTCCTAGTATTCCTGCCATTATCGTGCTATAGTAGATCCCCGCCTCTCTGTTGTATTGCACCCCACTTATACATGCTTCCCGCATAATTATTGTTTTGTTATTTTATCACCGCACATTTGCAACGCTTGTATATAACTTTTTGTATTCATTTGTATTTGGTTTATTATTCGCTAACCGCTATTAATGCGCGACTGTTTGATTTCACAATTGATTAATTGACATTTAATTTGCCATTTGTATTTCTTTCTTTGTATTTATATTATGAAGACTAATAGACGAATTTTGTACAATCAATAATGCTGTTTCACTAAGTAACAGTGAGAATCTTTTTCAGCTGCCCATAAGAACAGGAACACCTGGGACTGCTCACACGAGCAGTCCCACATACTCATAGCTGCCCGTGCCCTCAGTAAGTCCACTGAGGACCAGTGGAATAAGAAGATCAGTTTCAACGTGCGGTCTTACGTTAAACTGACCTGGCGGCGCCCGAGAATCATATTTCCAGAGGATATTAACTTCTGTAATCATAGATTTGATTGCGCCATTTATGATAATCGCTAGGACTTCCCGTTAGCAGCGTCGCGAATACAGATAATAACGTATGTTGCATATAATAATCACTAGTAAATGTTTTATTAAGAGTATTTAAAAAATTGTACAGGTGTAGATTCTTTGTATCTATTGTTTTCAGTTATTCTTAATTTACGTGGTCTTGCATTATAATTTTATACTATTTTAAAAAATCGCCACCCCATCTTTCTATACTTGGAAGTCAAAACTTTAATTGGGTTAATCGTTGTTTGGAATAGAAATCAATTAACCTAGAAATGCATCGAATTTTGTAGTTTTTAATCACCTTTCTACTAAACAGATAATTGTAAAGTAGTATAGTTATGGCGATTCTGGCACTAGATCTCCATAAGAAATACATTCGATCAAAACCGACCGGACATGTGATCACTTGACCTTGAATTATATGGGGTTTCTGCATTACTCGTCTGGACAATTAGGTTAAATTAACCTTAAAAAAATTGAATTTTTTCATATTTGAAAAACAAATAGCAGAGCGCGCGCTGAGACGCGGCATCAAGGTGTATATCGATGGGTATATGAATAAAATGGCAGGTAGATTAAAAAATATATTTTTGAGGTTATGTTTTTTATTATTACTTATAAGATTAAATAATATATGCATGTGCATTGCTACTTAGATCAACTAGATCTAAATGTATTAGCATTGCTAATTAGATTAAACGAAACTTCAAAAAACCTTGAACTATTTCGAATTCCCTATCAAATGTGACCTTCAGTTGATCACTAGATCAAATATATATATGTATGTGTATTGATAATTAGATCAAATAAATCTCAAAAACTGTGTTTAACCTACGATTTGTTTATGAAAGAAATTCCCGGCGAAATTTTAAAGAATGCAATGTAATCTTGGCTTGAAATTATTTCTATGTTATAATATGCATCTTCAAATTTAAATTAACTGCGTTCATAAATATTAACGCAGCCTAACATAGGAAATTACTTGGAAGAACTTATAATACGTAACCTTTTTAATAGGATAATAAGAAAAAAACAAAGAATATTAACTTAAGCTAACATAGAAAATTAAATAGAAAAACTTACCCAGCATTTACAGAATACTTAAAAGCGACAGAAGAACACAATTTGTATTAGAAAATGACTATAAATATTATCCATCAGCCGAAAGACCCTTAGGAATCAACATGTACCAACCCTGCATACAGGTGAAACTAAGTAGCTTTTATTCATAACTCGAAAAATACGGACATTTTTATTAGGAGAACTGTGAAGTATAGAAAAAATACGATACGCTTTTGATAGATCTAGCCAATAAAGTATATATAAAGTTCCATAAATAATAAAATTTCCGTGAATAATATTCGGTTGATGTTATTAACCTCGCAAATAAAATAAGCGTAAACACAACTATTGAGTATTCCTAAATAAAAAGTGAATGATTCGAGCTACAAAAGTTGTCAGGAGTAAAGGCAAAGACGGTATGTCAAGTATTTATATGCTTAAATCACTTAAGAGTGATGACGTAATAGGCAAGACGAATTCGGTTTCCCATTGAGTTAGGGAGATTAATACAAAGTACAAATAAAATTAAAAATGTAGTTTATTCAATTCTGCAACGCGCTTCAAAATTGTATCTGAGGTAACTTAGGCTACTGCTGAAGTCTGAAAGTTTCCTTTCATAGACACTTGCAGCATGATCATCATCGTTCTGATCATTCTCCTTCTTTGTCGCTTATAGTCAATGTATTCAGATACATCAGATTTAGTATCAGAGTCATCATTATTAAATTTAAAATCAGACTCTGATGGTTTTCCTTCGTCGCTTATAGCGTCAATGCTTTCAACTACATCAGTATTAGATTTAGTATCAGAATCATCATTATTAACAGCAACATCATTGTTTATAATATACTCATTTCCAAAATGGTCATTTCAAAAATAATAATTTCTCCCCAGCGATTGATGTTTATCCAAAAGTAGTTTAATATATTCACATATTTCGCAGAACGTTTTTGCTTATGCTCGTTTGTTTGTATCGAAATTGCGATGTAATATATATTTACTATTGTAACGTTGATGAACAGAAAGGTTATTAAAAAGGATAAAATATTATATCTAAAAACATTGTTGCATGAATACAACTATGCATTTCTATGCTATTCGATTAATATCCCAAATAACTATTAACCTAATTGAATTAAATAAACCAAAATAGTCAAAACTAAATAGATCTTTGATTCATGTAGTACTTAATAAGAGTTGTGACTTCCAGTATATAAAAAATGAGATAACACTTTTTCCACAATTTTTTAACATAAATTTAGAAGCAACGTTTTATAGAAAAAATATTTTATAATGCGCTTGTGTGAGAGCAAAAAAGTTAATCATAACAAAACTACGGAATGCTAGAGAAATATTTGATAGAAATTACTTAAATCAATCATGATTAATTATTTTTGGCAATATTTTAACAACCTATCAATAAGTGTTCTATTTTGAATGTTTTACTTCTGTTCTCGATTGAAATTTTAAATGTATATACCCAACTAGAAATCTACATTATGATTTAGAAACATCTATAACAGATGAAATTGTTTTAAATGATACCTTTGGTAAGAAAGTAAGATGTAGTAATTATAGAGACGATTGGTCCTAGAATTCTTTCCTAAGATTTAATTATAGTAATTAAATTTACAAGGAAAACATACCCATAAATCAAAATGCTCATTCTCCAAATATTACTAGCTTTTGAACCAGTATTTTTTCTATTTTATCACTAATTGATATGTAACGATTATTTTGTTTAATTCAATCTGCATTAAGACGAGCAAATTTTTATTACTTAATAAAATATGTTATCGGATAATTAATTCAATATATATTAATTAAATGAATAATTTAATTTCTAATTCTATTTTAATTCTTAAATAAATTTTATTCGATTTTTTTTTGTTTTGCGTAGGAAGTGGAGTAATATTCGATTTTCGGGCTAAAACTAATAAAAACAAAACAAACGGACCGAAAACAAAACACCCCCGTATATTCGAATGCAGTAGATGGAAAACATATAATTAATCCTTTGCGGTTCTATAAATTTTTACAAAGTACACTTCCAGGTCGTCATTAATATTGGAAAAAGAAACACATTTTTTAAAAGTTTTATTACACACTTACATTTTCTTATAATTACAAAGTGATTATTAATTTTTCACTTTGAATTCTATTTTAAACCCTTTTATGTTACTCCGTATCTTACTCTGTCTAACACTGTACTAACAATCCCCTCAAATCATAGACCCAAGCTGAAGAGGACGACAAATCCTAAAGCCTCTTAATAAATTCACCAAACCTCCTATCTGTACCAATCCTCCAAAGGGAGTGGAGTTTAGTGGGTAAGAATCCCACACTTGTTAGATGCATCGTGCATCCGTCGTCTTTTGAAGATTCTCCACTTTCTACGTAAAACAAAAATAGAAAGAAGGTAAACTCTCGACTATAAATAGCGATAATTTGTATAGAATTATTTAGTTCCTTGCGAACTCGAAGACAGGCCATCCAGCAGCAGCCAGCCAGCAGCAGACCAGCCTAGCCAAGAATCTCAGCCTAGCCAAGTCGAGATCATGTCAAAGCGACAACCAGCGACACTCGCCGGGATCATAACACATTTGGCGAGCGATTTTCTATACCATATACTGTTTGATAGATTGCATGTATGATGAGTAGCGTTGTCTTTCTTCTTCCTCTCCATTAACCTATTCCCTTATGACTAAAGTGCATACTTGTGGCTAGTGCGCATTACAGTCATATGTAGTCACTTGACAACCGTAACACCAGTGCGGAATACGGTGCTATGCGTCATAGTAGTCCTATCCATTCCCGCTCATAATGTACTGGGGTGTATACTTCTGGCTAGTGCGCATTACAGTTACTCGGCAGCAGTAACGCTAGTATGCAATATAGTATTACGCGCGTAAAGTAGACTTCTAAGACCTAGCTTTCCATTTATTCATATAGTTTATATAGATTAACCCCCGTTGCATTTACCCATGTCCTCCCGTTTTATTATTACCTGCTTGTACATGCTTTCCGCGTTTTTACTGTTTTATTATTATTATTATCACGCTGCTTTTATTTTGTTTCATGATTATTATTATTATTATAACTTGGTACTATTTTATTAGATTTGCCGTTTGGCTAATTGTGATTTGTAGGAACTATGAAACATCGCTCCCGTAGTTGCAGACAATATAAGTGTAGCTCCTTAAAATGAAAGTAAACGATGTAAAATGATGCAGCATATAATATGGATAGACAGGGTTGCGCCTAGATATACAGTACGTCCATAAAGTAACGCATAAATTCATTATTAGCTAAATAAACATTACTAATAAAAATTACAGGAACAGGGCGATTTTTTATTTAATTTACAGTTTTTTTAAATAATAATCTAATATACAGGGTGAACTCTCTTCGTGTGATGACTTTATTTATTTTGTATTTTTGTCCAACCTGTAACAATTTGAAGCAACGTATGATACATTTTTGGAATCAGCTCAGCAAGCGAAATTCGGAAATTCAAAAAAATGGGGTGTACCATTAAAAGAATCGGTGATGACGTCATCACACGAAGGGAGTTCACCCTGTATATTAGATTATTATTTTAAAAACACTAAATTAAAATCAAAAATCGACCTGTTTCGGGAATTTTTAATAGAAATATTTATTTAGCTAATAATGAATTTATGCGTTACTTTATGGACCCTTGGCGCCCCTAACAAGTCAATTAGTATTTGCGCTCAATTACTTGTCCCCTTCCTCTCCCCCAAGACCTACAGCCCGGCTGCCGTGCACCACTGGTACCTCGCGTACCGCGGTGTTGTTGATATGCATCGGTATGCAAAAAAAATCTTCAGAAACAAATGAAACAATAATAAACAATTCAAAAGCGAATGTTGGATATTCCAAAGAAGCATAGGCATAGATTCTCAAAGCAAAATAATTTTTTAATATGAAATGAAAAGTCATTTTTTACATAAATTGTTTTCTATAGTCAAAAACAAAAAGCTATACGTAATACAACGAACCTAAACAATAATATTCATAAACAAATAAACAAAGAAATAAAAATTATCATGAATACTAATTGTGTAGTTATTTTATTATCAGCCATTGTGAATTACATATTCAATTCGTGTTATAAATATTTTACGACGTATTTATTTACCGTTACAAAATCGAAATATTAGATTTAGAAATATTTTTAATTCAATATAATATTTGTGTACCTGCACAATAAGGTCCCATCTTTTAATACTTCAAAGAAATTGTCCATATCTCCAGCACAGCTTATATCTTCTCCTGATACCACGCTGATCCATTCTAAACATTCCTGTGCTAACTCTTCACTATATTTTGCATTTATCTGAAAATCATGACGAAAATAAGATGTACAATTTTATTGACTTACTAATATGCGACAGATGGGCACGCATTTACATTTATTTATTCACTACCGGTTTCGGCTTCTGGCCGTCGTCAGGTGAAATGTAATTTAATTGAGTTATGACATATTGCACAATTCGTTCTTGTGCGTTGTATATTTTGTTTTGTTATTATTAGTACAATCAGCTGACACCAGCTGAATACTAAAACTAACATCAGCTGATTACTAATAATAATTATAACCTATATTTGGCATACTATACATCATTCATTAAGGCAATACAAATTTCAATTTTAACTTATTATTTCTAAAACTAAAACTATTAAACTAAAATAAACCCATCACTATAAATTATAATAACCCAAAATATGCAATGTACAAAAACAAAACGTGTGTAACGAAGCACGTTACTATGAAAATAAGTCTCTTTAAATTACGAATTAAATTAATTGAACGAATGAGATTTGGAAACCCTATACTGAGATCAAGCTATATTATTTCTGTTGAAAGAATACTTGTCTTTGTCCATATATTGCGTTAGCTCTGTTTAGTGTATATCGCATATGTAACAGCGGGTGTAATTTCGACTGATAATCCCTTCACCTACTTGACCAAAGAAAGGGGTCAACTAATGCCACATTCATTTAGCTGTCTTCAAACTGCCGGTGGAATTTACATATCCCCGTTTCGGTCGAAATTACATCCGCCCATATGTAATATGCGTAATAAATAAACAACAAATATTATTATCATTATCCGCGTCTGTAGAAATTAAATATGTGAACATATATTACTTTCGCTAGTAAATAAAATGTATTATCAATTGTGAAGTAAACAAACATGATTGTTAATATAATTAAAAGCGCGTTACTTAACATAGGTTGAGAAAGGTTGATAAATTGGTCAGCCTATCTGTTTGTATTAACTAAATGCAATAGTACTGATTACAGCAATAAATGATGCATGTCAGTATGGATATGTGTGTTCTGTGAAGGTACGAGGGTGCATGGACCGCGCTTCACTATCAAGCATTATAGGATAAAGTATTATTGTTTATAATAATATAAGGAGAGTGGGAATAACGTATGTACACATATTGGCGAACATATGTGGAACAGTCCTGGTGTTGACTGTAACTCGCTGGTTTACACACAGATGTATGATACTGCTGCTGGCACAATGAATCAAAGGAAAAACCGTGCCGCGTCAAAAAATAATGTGTAAAGGACTTCGTATGACACGTACAACAGAGTAAAAATTGAGCGATACTCATGTCTATAAATAGCGAGATTTTTAGTATAATGTTCCTGATTCCGCGAGCTCGAAACGACAGCCAGCAGCAGTGTTTCACAGCAGCAAGTGCGACAGTAGAACCAGCACCAGCAATGGGACCAGCAAAAGTCGCCGGTTAACGCGTTTGGTAAGAAAGATACATTTACGTTTCGCTGATATATAATTCCATGTATTTCAATAGCTTTACTCCTCCTTCTACCATCCCGCCAATCTATTTCCTGCTCACTAGCGCATGTAATACTAACTTACGTTCACAGGGTTAGTATTGCATGCTCAGGTGACAATAGCATTTACGTTCACGAGGGTGTTATTGTGACTGACAGTGGTCTCCGTTTCTGTTCTATTCGCTAGAATACATCTAATGCTAACTTACGTTCACGGGGTTAGTTTTAGAGGTTCCAGCTGCATTAACACCTACGTACACGAAGGTGTTATTGTAACTGATAGTGATTTCCTTACAGTTTCATTCACTTGAATACATTTATCAATAAATTACGTTACGGGGTTAGTTTTGGGTGTGCAGGTGACAATAGCACGTCGATTTCGAGGGTGTTATTGCAACTTCGAGTGATTTCCTAAGATTCCTGCTTGGCTCGTTATACATATCCCGTTGTTTCAATATCTGTTCTTTTACACGCTTTCTGCATTTCTATGGTTTTATATTTTATCACGTTTGGCTTCATTGTTTTGTTTATTTAACCGCCATTATTATGTCATTGATTTAATTTCATATTCATACACTGACATTCAGTTGTGTATTAATATCTTCTGCCTCTATTTATATTGTCTACGAAGAACAGTAGACGGTTTTGTTAAATCTTTAATGCTGTTTCACTCATTAGCATTAATATTCAATCGTGTTGACATTTATGGTGTGCAGATTCATTATAACAAACTTTTTTATTATATATTAGTATTTTATTTACTTATAAAATTATTACATCAAAATGCACTTTTTTGAAACAACCATTTATTGTTTAAATGTTTCACCAACACAGTGGCATCCTCATACCATTGAGCTTAACTCAGTTGCTCCAGTTAAACTCAACGTTCTGAGGATGCCACTGTGCTGGTGAAACATGTAAACAATGAATAGTTGTTTAAAAAAGTGCATTTTAATTTAATAATTTTATAACTAAATAAAATATTAATATATAATAAAAAAAAACATTAGCATTAAGTTTATTACATCTGCCCACAAGGATGAGGACCACTGGTTTACTCATAAGACTAGTAACTGTCTGAGCCCTCAGTGAACCAGTGATAACCGGAGGAACACACATTAAACTGACCCGACACCCGAGCTTATATTTCCTGGCACCCGAGCCTGTCGCTCGAGCTTTGATGTCACACGTGCAATATTTCATAACTTAATTATATTTTTCCTGACAATGGTCAGAAGCCGAAATTGGTAGTGAATAAATAAATGTTAAAACAATGGAATCCTTAAATTGCAAAAATATAGTATTAAGTTAAAAAAAGTACAACATAATTATTTTAATTTTTAATGGACAAAATAATTTAGTTGCTATTTTTAAAAGTTTGTAATTAAGTTTAAAACATAGTACGTAACTTAAAATAATCAGTTACTGATTTTTTAATATCAATAACTGTTAGTTGCTTTTATTTAAATTACCAACGCTAAAAGGGCAATTCGCTCGCGACTATAATCTGTTGTCCCAGTTTAGTCTACAAGAGTGAAACTTAGTTCCCGGACTTTCGTCGACATAGATATTTAGCTATTCATTTTCAAAGATAATTCATTTCAGTTGAATTCAATTAAATTATATATTGTTCCTTGTGTCAGTTGTTATTTGTAATTATTGTTAGTCAAACTTAGTACAGTCAAGTCGCATTATTAAAAATGCAATACAGTGTTTTATTTTGCATGGACTGATAGTAGTATTTAGACATTAAAATAAACAATTTCACTAATTCGCGAAATATCCATACGACCGAAAAAATCCCCCGAGCAGCATACAGTACACTGCTGCTACAATAAATGAAATACAATAAAGATGGATTAATAAAAAGAGTACAAGAGTAAGAGTCGGATCACAAACATTTGTTCGCTATTTTACACGGGTCGCACATTTTAGGTGACCAAAAAATACAAGAAAATGAAGTTAGAAATCTAACCCCGTATTTCCCTATTTCCTTTTATGAGGGTTTCCATTTGTCATTCCCATTCCCAAGCACCTCCCTCTAATAGTGTCTTTCAGGCCCCACATGCAAGCTTGGCGGGCTTATACTTTCCCATGTTTCTCATTTCAATGTTTTGTAAAATTATATTTAACATATCGGCGCTAATTCTTTCCCAAAATCGGGACTTTGTCGGGGAAAATCGAGACAATTTGGGAGAAATGGTATAAATTCGGGACCAAAAAAAAACGAGTTGTAATAAATTGGGACAGGGACTGAAAATTCGGGACTGTCCCGGGAAATTCGGGATTTATGGTCACGTTACATGTAACGAAGATCTTTAGTCCACTTAATGCCATTGCCACTTTCTTCTATCGTCAATCCCTCTACCTTTTATTCCTCCTCTCAAACACATAATTAGATTACCAGCCCCCATTCACACCTCCACGTGGTAGAGGACGGGCAACGCCATATAGACAGCTAACGTGAAAGGGACCAAGGGTTGGCCGAAATAAGCAACCAAACCAATTCTCTGGAATAGGGCACCCTCCTGTCCATAAAATGAGAAAACATTTCTAAAGGCAGAAGAATTGTTTTAGCAATCAACGGCGTAGGATCAGGAAGGAAACGGGAAACCACCTGATTAAAGTATTTACATCATGAACTGCTAATAGAAATGTCAGTATGTAAAGCAGCTCCCTCAGTCGCTTGATGAACTGTTTTACAAAAAGGTTTTTTCCGCGTTCTTCATCACAAACAGTAATAACATTGGCAATTACTTTTCTAGTTTCGCCAGAAATGGTTTTACCACGCGCACTATCCATATTATAAAAAGTCTCAAATATTTATAAAACTAAATATCCCAAAGAAACTAAAAGTTAAAAAATAAATAAA
>WYDF02025419.1:0-26402 GCA_009867245.2 Adranes taylori | reverse complement strand
ATAAACATGTTTTCACTGTTATTATTTTTTTTTCAATTGGAAAAAGTATTCAGTATTCTACTTTGTTCATTAATTTTCTAAAGGCCTAATTTTCTGATATGAGTATAAAGCACATTAATATGATCTTGATTTATTTCATTTCTCTTCAATTTTATAGTATCAATGCAAATTATTCAGTTAATTATGATAAATATACTACTCAAAAAGTATAATTTATCATCTTTATATATTGAAAGTAATATATATATAGAAGACACAAATTTCATTATACCATGCTATAATAAAAATATGCTATACTTGTATACGTTCTAGTCCTAGGGCTACATTATTTAGGATTTTTAGAAACATTTGGAAAAAAATGTTTTTTTTTAATATGTTTTATGTTGTAAAAAATTTAGATGTACACCTAATACAAAGCTAATTACTTGTCTAGTTTTGTACTGAATGGAATTCATAAAATATACGTTAAATATACGTGACAATGTTAGCCATATATTTGGAGACCTTATTTTTATAAATTAAAACTATTTGCTTATTATGATCAAATTATGAAATTTTCGTTTAATATATTTACTTTTTATTAATTACATTTGTCACTGAAACTTTGACCATTTAGCTAACTTATTTATATCATCACTAGATTCCAGATAATTATGGATATGCATATTTACATATTTTAATAGTTTTTAAGTGAAAGAGCATATTTGTTAATAGTGTTTAGTATATATAAGACATATAACTGTTCTAGCTAAATTTGAACAACATAAGTTCTATGGATTCAAACTTAAGTAGAAAATTAAATGGTGTAACTAACAATGAAAATAAATCCCCATCAACTTTCAAATCCCCATGCCAATATTTTGTTAAAATGTCCAACACAGTGTTACTGTCAACGCATCTGAACACCCTATCATTGTTACTGAAGAGATCATACAAGATGCCAGCATTGAATAAATCACTGGAAATTTTATAAGTTTAGATCACTATAAGTTTAGTTAAATGTTCTTTTCGATCACTCAGCTCCTTTCTTTCACACCGAACAGAATTTAGATTCACTTTTTCCACAATCTTTACGTATAATATAATCCAAATGGTTCATAATGGCTATATTGAATTTTAGTTTATTCTTGTATTGAAGATGAATTCGTAACGAAACGTAGTTGAGATTGAACTTGTAAATATACATATATTTATATGTTTGTGAGTGCATTGCTTTCGTTCCCTAACATCGTATATCGACCAGTCTTACGCTAAGATTGTAACGTTTTTTCGAATATCCATTTTCTGAAATCTACCGCTTCTTTCTTTTTGATCTCATGATTAATGCTTTGATTAATGCAAAACATACGTATAAACCTGGCTCGAATATAAAAATCGTATCTGGATACAAATCGGATGGTAAATTAGAAGGGTCTGTGCCGCAGACCGTTCTCAATTCATCCCATGAACACTTCCAATCTTCAATCACGTGATATATTATTGCTTGTTTTGTATTTTTATAGGATAATCACTAACTTGTAAATATTTATATATTTAAACGTTATGTAGTCCAACTTGACCATAATGGCTATATTGAATTGTAATATATTCTTGTACTAAAGATGTGTTGATATCGAAAACGTAATTAACATTGAACTTGTAAATTGTCATATATAAACACCTTAATATAATCCAAATTGTTCATAATAGCTATATTGAATTTTAGTTTATTTTTGTACTGAATATGTATTTATATCGAAATGTAGTTGAGATTGAACTTGTAAATATTCATATATTTATACTTTAATATAATCAAAATTGTTCATAATGGCTATATTGTATTTAAGTTTATTTTTGTACTGAAGATGTATTTATATCGAAACGTAGTCGAGATTGAACTTTTAAATATTCATATATTTAGGCATTATATAATCCAAATTGTTCATAATGAAGATGTAGTCATATCGAAACGTAGCTGAGATTGAACTTGTAAATATACATATATTTATACGTTAATATCTAATTCAATACAAATTCCACAAAATATCCAAACCAACTTTTCACCTGACAGTCAAACAAAAATTGAGTTAGATGTTGCCAATCTAACAAAGTTTCTGAAGGAATAAGTTTTTGAAAATGTCCCTTCAAAGCTGTATTAATAAATAGGCATACAATTCCTCCAAATGTAGTTGAACTGACTTGAGAAAATAGGAGAATTTTCGGCCCATTCCCGGAAAAGCATACTTATAATTAAATTTGAGTAGATCCAACTCGATATACCAATTCCACGCAGATAGTTTGATTGCGCGAAGAAAATTTTTTGTTTTAAAAAATTATGAAAAATTCAGCTGTTAATAGAAATTCTCCTCCGTAACCGAAAACATTTTTCGATATTCTAGTGATTCAGACGAGTGTGAAACCATTGTGCCAAATCAAATTCAGCAATAACTTCCTCAAGCCTTAAATATTAATATAAATACCATTATCATGTACTAGGCTAATATGACACTTGCTCTAGCAGATGCCAGTAACATGGTCTTCTTTCGACCTTTTGAGGACCGTGCTTGTAACAATTCCTGGCGCCTTGCTTTGAAAATTACGTATACAAGAGCTTGTCTTTGAGGAAATGCTTCAAAACCTATTGTGTGGAGGACGCAAATAAGGACAAAACATATGAATAAATTAAAGATGGCATAATAGCAGAATTAGGAAGCCTACGCTCAATTTGGAAATCTCTATATATACATATATATATATATACTGAAGTCGCTATCCACGTCTGTCTGTTTGAACGCGTTATTCTTCTAAACTACACAACGTATTTTGATATGGTTACCACTTTCATTTAGAGAATTTCTTCCGGGAGGTTTATATGTATAATACATGCATATTTTACTTATAGAAAGTAGGGAAAAGTCGAGATACATATCAAGTCGACATATTTCCATGCGCTTACGTTGTTAACGCTGGCTAAACCTCTACACGCAAGACAACGGTCGTCCGCACGTACACATGTAGCCTTCTCTCTGTGGTCTACAGTAGCATAGAACGATTTATAGCGATGACACGTATGTTCGCAACTCTCTAGTATAGAAATTACTTACGTGCTTCTTAGCGCGATATTATATATAATACATGCACATGTTATTTATGGGGATCAGGTAAGGGGGAAAATTTCGTGATATTAAGAAAAATAAGAACTATTATGATTGTAGAAAATATGAATGTTTAATGCAATTTTGAAATAGTGAGTCAAAGCATCCCCTGTGAACAAATCTCTTAATAAAAAACATTACTTGTTCAAATTGTTGTTGACATCTTTGGGGTGGTGATAAAGAACAATCTGTCCTTTATCAGAACTAAATAAAGTTCTCGTAATAATTTGGTTTCGATTTTGTTGGACACGTGGTAGCTTTTCGATTTATCATTTACATTATTATAATATTATCTAAATGAAATAAAATTATACTCTGTTTAAAATTAATTATGACGATAACATTTTTCTAGCTTCTTTGTAATTACTCCTGTTAAAACAATATTAAACTCTTTATTCATCTTTAATTGACTAAATACAGTTATCGACAGTTAAAAATCAAATATTTATTAAACTCGCAAGCGCAACGAGTGGAAATTGCATTCTATATTTCCTCATAATACGAAAACTGTTAAAAGCCGTCGATTGTTTTGCAAAAAAAAAACCAACAACAAAAAAAGAAAAAAAAGAAAGAAAAGCAGAATAACCCGGAAGAAAAATTGTAAATATAAACTGACAGGGGCGATCAGATTTCGTAGAAAACAATTAATTGCTAGAATCGCAAGTTAAACTTCAGCGAAATTGTTTCAACTGAAAATAAATTATTATCTCATGACAATTTTTGCTCTATGGCATGGCGTAACTCATTGCATGTTATAAAAAATATATATATATAATGGTATTGTTGGGTATTTTCGCGGACGCACTATCGGAATCTATAAATCATATTTGTAGATAATACACAATAGAAATCATTGATAAACTAATATTTGGATGTGATTCGTAGGGCTTGCGTTTATAAAAGGGTTACTTTTTGGTCCACAGAATTTGTGCGTGTTTTCCATAAGAATCAGTGAAATTTTGTCTCGGTTTTATAGGAAATGCACATTTTCTCATTTAAATCGAAGCACAAATGCAATAATGAACTAATAAAACGATGCTAGCAGCATAACGTACAACGAATTCGCCATCAACGGGGATTAGATGTATATACAGGTATTTGAAACATGTACAATTTAGAAAAAGCTTTTGGTTACAAGTCTTAAATTGGAAAGTATATGTTGGAGGTCCGAGAGCTTAAAACTTTGTATTTAAAAAGTGTCTACATGCTTGTATACGTAGACATGTTTAATTAGTTCTGCTCTAGTAATGGATCAATTGAAATGAAATTTGTTGACCGGTGATATATGCGGGCGGTAAAAATAAAGATTTTTTTCTAAATCTGGTTGCATTCTGTAATTTTTTTTTTATTTTTACCAACAATTGAGTATTTCCACATCTAATAGAGCACATCTAACTTTTCATATCTATTACAGATTATCTGAGAAATTTTTCTCATTGTTTTTCTAATTGACATTAAACTGAAATTTAATTAAATGCTAATAATTTTATAATTCATTAATAATGTAATAATTTGTTAAATCTTAATTTTTTATCTAATAGAGATTAAATTAGATATGTTATTAAATATTAAACAATTTATATAATAGACATTAAATTAAAAGTTTTATTAGGTCCTATTAATTTTATGTATTAGCGATTAATTAAATAAAAACAAATTTATTAAATATTGCAACAACAAAAAATGTTAGACGTATTCATTTCTTTGGATTCTACTGTAGAAATTTTGGAAATGATAGGAAATCCTTGAAATCAATAAATTCCAAAAATATTGTAGCAATCTATTATTATAAATAGATGAATTATATAAAGATAAATAAATTAGTCTCAGAATAATATATAAATATTCTCTCTTCTTAAAAAATTGATACACACTTAATGAGTCTGAGCGTAGGTGTTACTTTATAGGTGTAGAGGTAACACTCGCCTCGACGCAAAAAAATAGAAACAAAGAGAAAAGAAAATAGTCTTTGAGTATAGACTATTTTAGTTCATACAGTTAAAAAGAGATAATGAAAAATAATTTAAGTAATAGGCTTTCTAAAAAGCAGAGATGCATTAAACTTCTACCAAGGTTGGTCCAAATCATAATTTGGACAAATCATAATTTGGGAACAGCCAGCCTAAAAATATAAAAGTGAAAACTCTATGGGAAACGGTACCAGTTCGTGACATATTTGAAGCCGAGTTTTGTACCATTTTTTAACAGTTTATAATTCCTTTATAATCTTGATTAAGAAAATGAAACACCTTAAAATCTTTTGATTTTGCTCTGAATAAATAATTTTATTCAATGTAACTAATTTTCATTTAACAACTAGCTAACAATGAATTAACTTTTATTTAGATGATGCTTAGTAGTTTATCGATTTACTTACAAGGTGTAACTAAAGTTATTCGTTGGAAAATAAATCTTTATACAAATCTAATAAACCATAACCCTACTATATTTTGTTAAATTTTCTATCAACCAATCCTTTATTAATTACTCTATAATTATTATTAATTAAATGTTGCTTGGGCACTGCTTTATTTATTTTCGTGTCAGAGGAGAATTGTGTGGTATCCTATTAACCTTTATGTAGACAGAATAAATCTGAACCATTCTGAGCAAATTAGGACAGGGAAATATTACATAAATATTTTATTTCTTAATGTTCCATTAATTTAGATAAATATCTTTTCATTAATTAAAACAAACAATCGTTGTTTGAACTATATGTGTTTGTAGTTAAGAACGACGAATCTTTAATAAATCGAAACAGCATTAGAGTAGTGCAATGATACGACTACGTGCATTGCCAATGTCAAGTAGATATGTTTGTTCATACATATGCTAATGAGTACAGTTCGTTCGTATGGATTAAAACATAAACAAAATAGGCGTACAAACGCTCGCAGTAATTTTCATATCCATTTAACTATAATGACGTATATCTTTATACGTTAGATGTAGTATAAAAAGACTGATTAGTTTGTAATCGATATTAACTTGTTAGAATTAGAACAGTCTGTTTTACGTAACCCACGTCGATCAAATGGGGCTACATAGTAATTAGATTCAATTCTAGTTACGAGTGAACGATGGAGTAAGTTACAATATTACCCTTTTGAACATAATCCTTCGAGGAAAAACCAGTACCTAACTTAAACTTAAATAAAAGATTTAAATTTGGATACAAATAGAATTTTTAAGTACCGAACGGGCCGAAAACTTTTAAATACAATTCAATTTAATTTAAAAAAATTAAACATTAACAATTTAATTAAAAAAAGAGGGTATCAACCGTATCAAACGATACGGAAATTTCAAAATAAAATTCATTCAAATAAAAAATTAATTTAACTAAATAAATAGAACTTTCGGGTGCCTAAGGGTGCGAACGTTTCTAGATAAATTAATTTAAATAAATAAATTGGGCTTTCAAGTGTCAAACGATACGAAAGTTGCTAAATAAAATCAATCAAAATAAAAAATTAATTTAACTAAACAAATCGAATTTTCAAATCGAAATCGAAAGTTCCAGACGGTACGAAAGTTTCTAAATTAAAATAAAAAATTTATTTAACTAAACAAATTGAACTACAATAAATTTTTTCGTGTGTTAATAGAGTATTTTAAAACCACTGATTATATTTTGATTATATTTTATTCATTCTTGGCCCGTTTTGCTTTATTAAGATTGACTCTTGATTTTAATTAAACAAGATTCCATTAATCATTGTTTCATTGTCAATTGTATTAGTGTATGAATTTATTAAAACCCTATAAATTATCATTAATCATTGATCTACCATTCCCGATTAAGTTGAATGCTTTTTCAAGAACAAGAGCTGATTTATCTCGTAGAGTCCATGTCACAATTTTCAACGTGACAATATTAAAAACTATATCTAATAGATATTACATTAAATAATTTTTTAATGTCAGCTATTTTATCTAATAGAAATAAAATAAAATAATTTGTTAAATTTTATAATTTTATCTAATAGGCATTAACTTAAATATTTTATTAAATAGTAAGAATTTTATCTAATAGACATCAAATTAAATATTTATATTAAATATTTGAAAATTTTATGTAGCAATTTATTAAATTAAATGTTTTATTCAATATCAGCAACTTTATCTAATAGAGATTAAGTAAAAAAATTAAGTAAATATTAAAAATTGTCTAATAGACAATAAATTAAATGTTTTATTAAATTAAGTAAATGTATTTAGTAGAAATTTATTTAAATAATTTATTAACCGGGCACCAAATTACGCTAAAAACTTATAATTCACATTGCACGATATCGCTACCAAAGTGTAAAATATAGAATATCTATGCGAATTGATGAAATGCGTTTCCAATTCTTTCCGCCGGATAAAATAAGTTCAATGGCGTCAAATAATATAAATTTTATATAGCACGGGAAAGACTTTGATTGGCCAGCGATTTAGCTGTTAACGATGCGAAAAGGGTGCGGTCGTGTCAGTACTTATCGATTTGATTGATGCGTACGTGGAATATAGCACAGTACTCAGCGGTACAAGTATATGTTGTAGCGAAAGGCGCTAGTCGAATATCAATTATGTCCGCCATAATTAGCGAGAGTAGGGTCAATAGCTAATTAGTGAAAGTATAGCAAATTACGATCAAATTATGGAAGTAGTCAAAATAGGTTAGAGGTGGACCTGGAACAAAAGTAGTGGAAGAAATTAGGTATTATATTATTATGCTGAGCACTTTATTCAGTCAATTTTAGATCAAATTAAAATTAAAAGTACGAAAGCAAAACCTATGTTAGTCGCGGAAACGAAGTAGGAAATTTTGTTTAAATATAAATTAATAATTAAAATTATTTATTGGAATAAAATATTGAATTATCGGTATCAAATATTGACTTATTTATCGGGCTAATTAAGGAACTAAGAATGTTAATTCCGTAATAAATTAATATTGCAAATTAAGTCGAGTGGAGTTAGATTCTGAACTAAAACTAATTTTATATTCAAGTAATTACTGAATTACAACATATTATACAACATATTAAGTAATTACTGAATTACAAGTAATTACAACATATCCACACCAATGTAAGTGTTTGGTTAATTTATATTTATTTATTCGAGCCAATTTTCTTCGCTCATTTTATGACGCCACTTTATTTCATTTATCTGATTTAGTTTAGTTGAAAGGAACAAACACCTACTAACTTTTTCTTAACTCGTTAGTACCGTTTAACCTACATGTTAAAGAAGTCTGTAAATAGACGGCATGCAACGTTTAAAACAAATTTTCAAATGGCTTATACGCTCAATTATTTATTACATTCGAATTTCATTTATTGTTATACCTTTTTGCTGAAGATTTAAAATACACTAACGTTAAACTGATTTAAGCTGATATTTGTTCATGACTGTCAAATAGAATATAGTGCTTCAGTAGTCAAGAACTTAATAAATGTTAGTACCAAAAACTAAGCCTTCAAGTCACCCCAAAATCGGTTCAATACGCGATAAATACACCTGTTCTTTTCTCGGTAGTTGATCATAATTTATTTTAGTACTTTATATTACATCCTAAACTTCGTGAAGGGATTAGGGTCGGAAATAGCTACCCGACACTCATCCTTTCCATTGTACATGTAACCAAAAAAAAAAATACGCGACAATACTTAAAAACTCTACAAAAGAGGACATTTAAATAAAAGTAAAGAAATATAACATTTTTTTCAGTTAGTAAATTTTTACTGTACACCAAACCAGAATAAAATATACAAAATGTTAGTACCAAAAACGGCATTAACCAATTAGTGTTTTCAAAATCAAGAATAGAACATATTTGTGTTTTTATTACTTATTAAAAATGTGTAACCCGATAAAAGTATATCTTATCGATAAACTATAAAAACAGCCTTAGGTTTATATTTTGTTTAATGAAACGTAAAAAAAACGAGCTGAGCCATAGTTTTCGCAATAAAAAAAGGCAACGAAACTGGTAAACTCAGAATAAATTTTATTACCCCGCATTAAAGATAGATAAGGAACATGAAAAATCAATCTGTTTTTAGTAACTTAGTTGTTATAAAACGATTCCGAATCTTCTAAACAAATATGATGAAAACCAAAAGCAACAAACACTATGAATGGAAGGCGAGAACTTCTAAAAGAATCAAACAAAGAAAAACAACTCACAATTCACAATGCAAAATTACATCGTTTCAAGATTTTATTTGTTAACATTATGTTTGTTACAGTTCGCAAACCTTTTTGGGAACGCGTACAAATTTTGTATTTGATGTTTTTTTTTAAATAATAGCATTTGCATCTAGCAATCGAACATAAACAAGCAAATTTTTTCGAGTACCTTGTTCGAAATAACTGTAAGTTTGAAATGTTTACATTTACCAATTACTTCAATTATTAAATTTACCAATTTTACATATCCTTGATGAAAAATATAAGAACTGGTAATTTTCTTATATTACCAGTATATAAGAGTCTAAGATATCACCGCCTGTTTGTTAGACATGAAACTTCGTCTTATAAATTCTTTATTTATAAATCCAACCAGCATTACACGTGTTAGAGGAGTTAATGAGAAGTAGGTGAGATAAGGCATCGTTGTACCAACTCACGAACAAGATATGAAGTGCAACGAAGACAGAGTTAATAACTAAGTCCCTTGAAATCCTTATCAACGCTACTTTCTCTAGTACAAACAAATACGCTGCATACTAATTTAGATGAATATTAAATAGAATTTATAGTGTTACTTTTCTGATAAAGCATGTAACACTAATTTTTAAATTCATGATGTACGTAACACCAAGAAGGAAACTATTGTCGCAGTTAAAATTGGTGCGACATTTTTCCTAATTCATTCGGGATCAGAGAATAATAATAACTCACCGTAGAGCAAAAATGATGAATCTCCTTTTTAATCAAATTTCAAGGGTAAAACAAATATTGCACCAAAGTTGGTATTAACCAAGGTTGTTAAATTATATACGACTCTCGTCTAGTTGAGACTGTAAACGGCCTCTAAGAAACGAGTTTGGTCAATTAGGAATAAAATCGTTACGATCACTGCGTGACACAATTTAAGATAAAACTACGAATGGAATAAAGCCACCAATCTATTTTACATCTTCATTTTCCACAAATTCCTCATTTATTGTTCTGACGATACCTGCTCAAAGGTTCGAGAAATGAAGAATTTGAATACAAGAAGTATTGAGTCACATTTAATCTATCGCAATAATCATACGTACATAATTTAGTTTTCCATCGATATGGAAATAAATATAAAATTTTCCTAAGAGCATGAAATAATTTATTCAATCGTTATCGGGTCATTTCATAAATATTAATAGACTGTCCGATGAATATTTATCATTGAGAATATAAGTGTATCTACTAATGATACAATTTGAATGCAATTAAAGATGTACCATAAAATCTTTTTTATCATAAATAAATTCAATTAGTTTCTTAGCACTTTATCGAAAAATGAACGTTATTTGCTGGTATAATTGATAATTAATTATTCGTAATAAAATGCTGAGGTTATTCAGTTTCAATAGTTAAGATACATTGGATAATAAAATAATGCATAACACTGACATTGTTGATTGATTATTCATGATGCTCAATTAAAAATTATCTGTTAACTATACAAGTCTAAAAATACCAATGTATTTTGTTCACTTACAGAATAAATGATAAGTACTTGTGAGAAGATTTACTGAGTGCTGAGAGAATGGAGTCACTGATTTGCTTAGTGACTTCAAAAAAGAAAGTGTCGTGAAAGATTTAGATTTAAGATTTCAAAGCTGAACAGGAATTGCTGAAAAATGTCCAGCGACCGGCCTTATATATCACCCGGCATAATGACGCCAATCCGCTGTACTCACCACTAAAATGAAGGGTTCACGTAAAAGAAATTGACTAGGATAACACACGTTGATACAGAAAAAGAACAATAATCAATCATCGAGATGCGCAAGCTGTCAGAGCGTACGTAGAGTGCATCTCTTCGTTGAGAAACCATTTTTTCCTTGTCACCGAGGGCCCCACAGTCGCAGGATGACGGTGGAAAATCTAGAAATCTGCATGTCGACAATGTAGTTAATCTAGATCGTTGCCTACCGGTAACTTGCGTCGGGAGATGGTGCTAGTTGTACCAGAGTATTGTAAATATACAGGATGGTTTTACAAATCAAACTGTAAACTACATTTTATAAGTTTCCATGTGTGCAAAAATTGAACTTTTGATCCACTCTGTCTGTATCAACCTGTATATGAATGAAAATGTTAGCGATATATCACATTACTATAAACCTGTGGCCTCCCAACATATGTATGTAAACAAAATCTAAGAGTAGAAAGGTGAAAATAATTGACTACCAGTTAGAAGATGTATACAAAGAGGCGAAAGAAATATAGGTTAACTACATTACCGACATGCAGATTTCTAGATTGTCTGCCGCCATCTGGTGATTCTGGCGCTCTCGACGACAAGGAGAAAAAGTTTTGTTTCCCAGCGAAGAGTTTTATCCGTTTACACACGTAGTCACGCAAATTACCTACGAGTAAAGTATCTAATTTTACACAAACAACATGTGTATGTTACTTGTTGTGCATGCGCTACTACGCACTAGCGTCTAATTTCACTTCTTTTTTTGTAAACTAGTATCGCGGCTTGCTATTTTTGTTTTTAACGGAACATTTTGGCGTTCCAAAGCTGAGATTGGACACAACGGGACAGGCTACCTGAAAACGAGACGTATGGTTAGTTTCGTGATTGTGCCTACTCACTATAAATACTGTCAATATTGATTCACTTAATAATAGTCATTTAGTAGTAATTTATACATTTCCGTTTATACGAAACATTATTATAAAGATCGAAATTCACAAATCCAGTATATGTAAATTCCATCCATGTAAATAGAAACTGACGAATAGTGAATTTCCATATATTAAGGCGGAATATATGCCCATTGATATGCATATGTAGTAATTTTGGAAGTATTTAGCTAGAGTTGAGTATACTACTGGTATCGTAGCATAGTCATTGTTTTATACGTATTTTCCCTATGTATGTGTAACAGCAAATATATGACGCAGTCGGTGACAACATTAATTTATTGCAACCATAAAATTTAAAATACGCCACAATATTTGAGTTACGCATTGAACAATGCAATAACACATAGACTTTATGATAATGCATCTTGGAGTAGTAGTTTGCAGTTTATTAACAAAACTGAAAGCGTTTGAAATGTCATGGAAATCAGAGAGAACTAATACTACGAGGAGAGGCTGATATTTTATGTGTCGACAGAAAAATTCACTTTATTTATGCAAGCTTTTACTTGCTTTTATTTAAATTTGGATGTTTTCTATTTATAGATCTCATACTAATAAGTCCCACTCCTCAGCGGACTCATTAGCAATGTAACAAAACATTTAACTTTAAACAATTAAAACTTTCCGTACTTTCAATACTAATAAGTCATCGAAATGATTCCAGATAGCCAGATCCTATGAAATGTTTTAGTTATTTAAACATTTTGTTCGCTATAAACTAGTCGGTCAGTTGAAAATCTTATTCAACACTTTGAATTTCATTTTAACTTGAGTTCACGAATGCGACTTAAAACATTCTGAACATGACACTATCTAGAATTTCTTTATAGGAATTAGCATATTTTTTGCCGACGGAGATAGTAATTTCTAAATAGTTTTTATGTTGTTGACTATGAAAATTATCAGGAGCAATCAGCCGCATATGAGGCGAAGCTTATTAAAATTTACGGACGGCTTAACGAAAATGTACCGGGTGAACCGCATGGAAACGTCACCGTGGAAGTAGAGAAAAAAGTTTCGATTGGAGATGAATCAGTAAGAAGTGAAAATATTTTTTAGGAAGGAAGATAAGTAATTACGTGAGAGTACATTAGATAATAGCATTTTACCATAGGTAGGGGAAAATTAGTGAAAGATGCAGATATGAATAGTGGTAGGGAGCTATTACATATCTAGTTGAAAATTAACTAATAAAACATTCGTGCTGAGGAGTCAGTTGAAAGTATGTTTTTTTTATTTGTAAATAAATGGGGAATCGCTGCGTATCGGTGAAAGAGAATAAAATATTAGGTCATATTAGTGATTTATTGAATAAAAGTTTGGAAAAATCCAAGTGGTGTTGAAAAAGTTAGTTAGACTTGGAATGAATTCTTTCTGTTTATAAAGGTTAATGCTAAAAGGATTACAAGGAATAATGTCTGCCCACGTGTGTCTATGAAAATTTATTTTAATTTGCTATAACGTAACTTGTAGTAAGTTATTCTAGTTTTAAAACTTTATGTCTGATGGACTATAATATCTATAACATATATTGCTCTTATAAGAAACTCTATTAAATAAACTGTAGTGGGGCTGATTTTTCTAACCCGCCCATTATATCGAGGAGACAAGGATTATCTTTTTTACTATGTTATGCGCTTGCTTAACTTGGCTTTTATTGGCTTAATATTTATAACTCATAGAATCGCGCGCATTATTTTTGAGTGACAAATTTTTGTGTACATATAAAGTAAAAATAATTAGGTGTTTTCTTTCCAGTTAACAAAAATTCGAAGATAAAATTTGACGAACTGATGTATGAAAAATTTGATATTAGGAAAAAATGGGATTATTCTCATGTAGAAAATGATCTATATTTGAAAATGGCGATCTGGTGATGGCGGAGTAAACGGATGGAGCGCGCAAATGTTAATCACTGTCGGCTAAAATGCCTTCTGCTTGGCTTGACGGTGGGTTCGTCGGTGTGGTATTTACCAGGTAGCACGGCGTGCGTGACCAGCGTTGCTTAATGGGTCGATCTGGAGTGCGGTCTCGAACATCTCGGTCGAGCTGGCGAGCTAGTTGGTTGGCGCCCTCCCCCACTGTCGTCGCCCTCCCCGTTTTCTCATTAAAAGCGAAGATACACGGATTGGTATTTGGAATATGGAGGTGCGAGAGCAGAAAGTAAAAGACTAAAAGACCCAAAGGATTGAAATATGTGTTTCTGTATTTACCTAATTTGCTGTTGGTGGTTTATTTTTGGTGGTCGACTTCGCCGGTAGTACTTGATATTGTCGGTGGCAGTTAGGCAGCGCCTGGACGAAACTTCTGCAAAAATCTTTAGGAAGGGAGATTTTTCTACCAATACAAAGTGTTCTTTCATACGTTACAAATGTTAGAGAACAATATGGCATCACATACCTACCGACTCTTAAGATTTTATGATTCTATAAGAGAGAGATCTCCAATCAATTTTAACGTGCAAAAGAACAACGATCCGCAATCCTCTATCAATGCAGAGTACAACCAATCAAGAGACGACAGCGGCGGTTTTAACATGGAAAGAGTCAAAACGACGTACGCTCCTTTCAAGTACAATAGAAAAAACCAGTTAACTGAAAGCAATGCCCTCAAAGATCCTTGAACTTATTAAGACCGTTAATTGAAAACAAAATAGAGTTGAAAACCATTATGAGTTGTTTTGTTCGAAATTGGATATCGTCAGAACGAAATCTATGAGTGCATAGAGAAATCAAGCCCGCGAAGGCAAAGGAGCCATAAAAGAGCACAAAAATATCTCGCCAAAATTTTAGTGGTAATTAATTAATGATTATTAATCTTTTTTTGACATTAATCGCATTTCGAGCAAAAAACAGCAAAACAAAGGACCATCGAAATGCGAGCGATACATGTTTTGCATCTTTCTTTCTCTTCTATCTATCTCTATGTGCACGGAAATATAGGCGTTGCGTGGCTTTCTGTAGTTGGTTCTATCTGTCTCTCCTCCCTTCATGTCCTAAGTGGTGCAAACGCTACGTGAGTAACGGCAGTAGTTTCCATCTCTCTCTTTATCTCTTTCTATCTGTAAGATTCAACGGCCGCTCGTGAAATCATGTGGACCTTACATCGCATTACTTTGCGTCGTTTATATTCTATTAATTAATTAGGAATTCTTGTTTTATTTGTTTGATGGTTTCTTACGGGTTAATTGACTAATCTTTGTTTATGGATTGTTTTATACCGTTTATCAACTCTGTTGAAAGCAATATACAATATACCGATAACAAACCAAATACTTATTGTTATTTCTGACTTCTTTTTATTTTCTGAAACATTTAATTTTAGTGAACATTATTAAATAATAATTTTGGGTATTTATTTTATTCGGTCTTGTTTACTTAATGTTATTTTGTTGAGATCTTTCCATTATATTTACTTTAAATTTATTTCTGCTTTCATTTATTCACGCCTGTCTCTGCTTTAATAAAGTGCTCAAATTTACGTAGTACCGGTCTATGAGCCATCAGCTAAACTAGTCTGGCTAAATTTTAATTTACACACAGCTACGTTCCATCCGATTCCTAATATAAGGATTCCCCACACTGTCGCGACATCTTCGCGATACTGTCGCTGCCGCTACTAACACGAAACCGCAGCAGACCAATTGACGCAGCAGCAGATGAATTACTCTGAAACTGTTATAATTAATTAAATGTTGTTTGGTACTTATTTCATTTATTTCACTCGGTGGAAAATTATGTTATATTCATATGAATATTTATGTAAGTCAAATAAATCTTAATTAGTTGTTTTATTATTTGTTCAATTCATTAACCCCCTATAATTGATGTGGTATGTAAAACAAATTACGTAGTGATTAGTAGAATATTTTTAAATCAATCATGTTTTATTTCAATTTTGTTTAGATAATTCATTGGCTGTGATCGAATCTTTGGCTTTAATCAAGCAATGTCCCATAACTTATTGGTTAATTATCTATTGTATTCGGTTTTGAACTTCTTAAAACCCAAATAACATTTTATTAATTTTGACTACGCCCGAATTAAACTACTCTGTGATAAAACGATGAATATGCTCAGGCGGTAAGACATGAGCAGTCTCGTAAGATATCAATAACAAAACTGTGCAACCATAACATATTTGAAAAATGCTGAACAATATATATATATATATATATATATATATATATATATGAGATCATCTTAATATTTTATGAAACAGGTACTAGCATTCTAACGTAGATACTTTTAAACCGCTACACATACCCGTCCCACTAATAGACGGCAGTCCATGAAACGGATACTAATACCTGCACTCGCTCATAAAATGTTAAAATCAATACATAAAAATTATATCAAAGAAATTTCGAATCAGAAAAATGTAGGTTACCTTAAGATAGAAATCTATAGTCTACGTTGACTACATAAATTAACTTTGCAAATAAATGGATGTGACATGCGAGAAACACAGTAGCGCCCTTACATTACGTCTTGCCCTCGTTTCTTTTATTTTTTCTGGTTCGAAAATAAATAAAGAAAAACCGGAAAAAGGAATGGAAAAGACAGACGATAACAGATACTAGAATCCGCAACACTTTTTCAATTGATTTTGTCTCTTGTTTTTTAAAGGTACACTTCTACTTTATCGAGAATATTTTTAAATTATGAACTGTTTAATAGCATTTTGTTCTCATCGTCACGTGGAACAACATATATGTGTTTATAAACCATGAAATTTTGAAAGACTTTCAATATTTTACAGAATTTTTACAGTTATTTGAAGTTTTGCAAATATTCGTATTAACATATTGCAAATATTAGCCCACATTAATATTTGCATATCTAAGTTATGAAGATATTAGCAAATGAATATTTGCAAAGTAAACACTTTGATGACTAAAGACTTAATAATACAGGGAAACGGTCGATTCTGTCCGAGGCCTTACACCGTGTGGTAGTATCTACCCCATATAAATATGTCTTTCATTAGACGCGATCACATGTGACTAATTGAATCGTTTTGCTTCTGTCATAGTCATTGTGCTCATCAAAATTAAAATTAGACAATTTTATAACTAGATTTGGTAGTTTGTAACTAGACGTTATATTTCGAGCTAGATTTTTAGTGTTAAGCTTGTTACTAATTCCTCATGTGCAATAACACCAGATGGGTATAGGTGCAATTATGTATAACAGTAATGCTTAACCGATTTTAGTCATTTGAAAATTCGTTACCAGATAAAGCTAGAGATAAAGAAACGAATTTAAACATGGTTTCCTTTTACATGGCTGACAACTGGCGCCTCTATCATAAAGTTTGTACTTTTTGATTGTATTCGTATACAGAATGTTTAAAGCTACAAACGCTATTTGTAATGAGGGCACAGGCAGCTTCGTATCTTCTAAGTTGCCCAGATGTTCGCGTTCTCGCTACAACGCTACAATAAGCTCACTAATGAGTGAAACAGCATTAATGATTTAACAAAACCGTGTATTGATTTTCAAATAAGATACAATCCAAGAAAGAAATACACAATTATATGTTAATAAATAAAAATCAAAATAAACAATAGCGCAACATGCTGATTAACAAATAATAAATTGTAATTAAATAGCAATCAATGGAAAAGCGATATTATATACAAACGATAATAAAACAATGATTACGCGGGAAGCATTTAACAACGGGGTATCATATCAATAGCAGGGAGGAGGGGGGGGAAGAAAGGTTTAAAATAATATAAAATATGATGAGGATTACATGAGCACAGGAAAGGCCACTATAGTTCACTCAATACCACGGTGTTTAATGGTGTTAAGATCACTGAGCGACTGTGACTAAGCCCGGAGTGCAGAGTACACCATAGTGGTATGGTATGTGTAAAAGAAGTCCACGCTAGATCACCCAACACCACGGTATTCAAAGGTATTAAGATCACTTGAGCGATTGCAACTAACTACGGTGTTCAGAGGTAAGCAACACACGCTCCAGTGGTGTAGGAAATAGGTAAGGGAGAAATAGAAACAAAACTACGATAAACACATGCAACAAAACAACATAAAATATATGAAAACGCTCACCAAATGGTTACTATTTCCAACGTTTGTTACTCCATCGCGCTTATTTCCCTTGCCTGGCTGCATATCGCTGTCGGTCACTGTCGTGGCTGGAGATTCGTGTTCAAGAAAAGAACTAACAAATTTGTTTTTTTTTGTTTTGCGTAGGAAGTGGAGAATCTTCAAAAGACGAAGGATGCCAGATCCACCCAACAGTGTGGGATTTTTACCCACTAAAGTCCACTCCCTTTGGAGGATTGGTACAGATAGGAGGTTTGGTGAATTTATTAAAGAGGCTTTAGGATTTCTCGTCCTCTTCAGCCTGGGTCCATGATTTGAGGGGATTGTTAGTACAGTGTTAAACAGATTAGTTGCAGGAGATGTGTGCTATAGTATTCACTTTACAATCAAGGGAAACCCGTAAAACCTTGATAATAGCACGGTTGGTTCTTTGGGTTTGGTGGGCAGTGTCTAGGGTGGATTGGAACAAATTTGTATAACAACACGGTATTTATAGGGACTGAGCCTTCATAGATTCTTTCTCTCCCACACAAATCAGTGAAGCAGCAGAAGTTTCCCCGCAAACGACGAGCCTATGTTAATTAATATTATTTACGTCTCTTAGTTTCATATATGTAACCTCTACATCCATCATTTACTACGCGCATAATGCGTGTTTAATTTTACTCAGCTTACTTGCGTGCATTGCTATAGATACTTAAGTCAATAGCAACACAATTTCTATTGTTATTACGCCTTTACTTAATGCGAATAGCGCGTTTCATAAACATCGGAACCTATAACAGTACCTATCTTTCTCTAACCACTACTGTATCTCAATTTTCGACGCAGAACTTGTGAGCACTTGCATATACTTTACTTATATTTACAATACTGGTTTCTTACAAGTAGCGTGCTGTTCGAATTTATTTAAATTAAAGTAATTAATTTATTTTATGTAACGTCCAACGTACATGTTCTTTATACTAACTTGGAAAATTCATATAGGCCAAAAATGAAACTAAATCGTTACTTTTGGCGATGAAGGCGATGAGGCGATGCCAAATTCAATCGTGGCCGTAGGTCACGCAACGATGAATTTTGTGAAGGTCGTCCAAAATTAGTTGTTGTTCCGACAAACATTATCGCTGTGCGTGAACAGATACTGCAAGATCGTAATCTGACTTATCGTGAGATTGAAACATCTCTGGACACTAGTAGGACCAGCACATATTCAATAATCATATCCTCTTGGTCGTTAAAAAGATTAGTTCACGCTGGATCCCACATAATTTGACAATCGCTCAAAAAGAGTCTCCTGTCAATTTGTCGAAAGAAATACTTATGATACGATCAGGATGCTTTTACAGAGTCTATGGCATTCCAGCAGGTGAATAATTGTAGATCTATGCGTATGGAGCCCGAAAATAAACAGCGGCTGATTTTTCAATACGAACCAAATTCAACTTAAGTTGTTCGCACACGAAGTACTTCGAAGGAATGTCGCCTGTTTTTTCGAAAAAAGTAGATATGTCGCAACCGTACCATTGATGGAACATAGAATGATTAATTCTGAATGGTACACAATCATTTATTTCCCAGAAGTCTTCGGAGAAATAAGCTGAAAACGGATCATTCTCCACCTCCTCAATGCAAGCTCACACACATCAGCTCAAACAAGTGACTGTTTCAGCATTCAAAATGTTGATTTGCAGGGTCATCCGCCGTTTACTCTTGATTTAGCACCCAATGACTTCTCTTTGTTCCCATACATCAAAAATAAATTACTAGGTCAAAGATTTGCGAGACTTCAAGAAGGCTGAAATACAGGTAAAAATAGTAATTCGACAATCTGTTTCTGTTCGTAAATCCCGGAAAATAAGAGACAGCCTTTGTATAAGCACCGAGATATAAATGCTGTGAAAGCGATTAAATGTCTCAAGATTAATTAAGTATTCTAAGTTTCCTATGGACATAGATTTGTATCTAAGCTTTGCAAATTATTTCGCGTTAAACAGATGCTGAGTGACAGATATTTTTTTTTAAGTGAATTAAAGCCAAGTATTCCAAAACTACATGTAGCGATTGAATATTTTAGTACCTCCAGCCAAGAGGAATAAATAATTAAAATGTGTTATTTATTTATTTCATATCATTCTGAATGCTTTGTCTTGGTATTTAGTAGTTATAATTTAGATTGTGTTAAATTTATTTTAATTAGGTATAATAACTAAACCTTGCGTTATTATCTCCATTGTAAAGTATATTGTAGTTTAAGTTTGTCTAAGTTAATTAATTGAATTCAAATAAATTAATTCTTAAAATTTATTATTATTTCGTGAATAAAGTTTTCTTTAAACCATTACACGGCTACGGAATTATAATTAATGCAATATTAAAAAGTATAAAGAATATCGGAATGAAAAATTATTTTTGTAAATTGGTCTGTAATGTTGTCTAATAGATTTTTTTACAGCAAAACGTCGATTTTTGAACGTCGAATTTCATAATAAAATAAACTATGGATTAAATTTTTAATTCAGCTAGTTCATGCTTACCTTAAAAGTTAAAATAAGTTTATCTGTTTTCAATTCTTATCCTGTTTCTAGGAAGAAAAGGTAATGTCGTGCATTAATATTTATAAAATCTGTATCCCCGGATAGTAAGGAGCTCGAATATTTTTAAAGTTCAGAATACAGAAACCTTACCTGCAGTTAGATGGATGGTTGAAATAAGAAAATTGAAAACATTTCGATCGGAAAAAATGTGTTGATATCTTCAAGTATTAGAGTTAGCTAGGGATAATGCTTACTTAAATATTAAACTCCAATAAACGTATTTTGAGTTTTATTTACGTTTATTATTTGAATCTTCATTTTTTATATACCAGTATATCTAGGCAGTCATATAAGTATATAAAAGTTAACGGACTCATTAAAAGACATATCAAGCATGGATGGTATATCTTTCGTGACTAGAAAGTTTTCTCCAATCTTCTAGATATTGTAATTCTTTACCATATCGTTTACAATTTAATTAATTGTCGAAGTAAAAATATTCTACATTAATTAATTAATAGATTATATTCAATAGATCATAAGTCATATTAAAATAACTTTATCGAGGTATTTATATTAAAGTGCAACAATTGAAAATATTCTAATAGATACATTATTTTATTACAGCGAATTATTAGATCAACTGAGCTTTGTAGATAGTGGGTGAGAAGTAGAATCGGGTAAAAAAGCACAGCTTTATACGATCTAATCTAAATCCTCCGTTAGCTCCTCTTAATTTATATATTACATGCAATCCAATGACATGCTCACTCATTTCCATACGTAAAATAAAATAATTAATGCTTTGCAATTAATAAAATAAATCAACACTTGAATAAAAGTGACTTTATGATTTGTTCAATTACATCAAACAAATGTTAAACTAGGTACTTACAGATTCTGCCGTTATACACAAACTATTTACTAATTTTATTTTAGAGTAACGCACCATTATCTAAATTATTTATTTGTATTTCTCTTGACTTTATCTTGATCAACAAACTAGTTACTAATTACACTCGACATTTCTCTATTCATCAAAATTATACTCAGTTAATTTATCTCAATTATTCCTAAAAAATATTAATGCTAAGTACCGCGATACATTAGACGAATGCATAATAGAATACTTAATAAACTTATGATCACACTTAAATTAGACATGACTTTATTTTTTATTTAATTACTAATCTAATATTATTTTATTCCGGATTATTATTTCGCTACTTAGTTGGGCATTACGACCTGCAGCGGACGCCCAAAATTATGATCCCTCATTATGAAGCTTGCATAATTCTCTAAATGTTAGCGAAAACTTGACGGGCTTTCCACTAGCATACAACATGTTTACTGTTAACAACTCTTCACAAGGTCTATGCATCCTAAGTTCTTGTATCGTTTATAAGTATTGCATGTCCAATCTTTATAATCTCAAACTTAACAGTAACGTGGACAAATCTCCACGTTACAATATAATAAATAAACATAATGTTGAGCTTTATTATTTTATGTGTCATACTGACCTGATTTAATTTAGAATTTGAATTTAAATTATATTGAAAAAGTAAATTATTAAATTATATTTTCAATCCGTTTTGATAGTTAGGTAGGTTCCCTCAGAAAATTTGGAATTTATTTATCAAGCAAGAACTCACCCTGCTATATTGTCACATACAAAATTAAGCGTGATACTATTATATATTATTTATTGTATATTATAGCACTATTTGTTTCAACTCTAACTAAATCACCTTAAATATTATGGCATATGTAAACATAAATTGCGACAATATCGTATTTGTTTTAACGGATAAATAGATAAAAATGCAATAAATACCTTTGCCTGAAAAGCTATCAATTTCAGAACAAATGTATTTTCACATCTAGGTAACATCAATTTTCCTATTTACGTTTCAATTCTCAATAACATATATGTATGTTTGCTTTCACGTTTTCCATAAAGATAACTAGTTGAACTATTACATTTGTTGTTTGTTTGTTTGTTAAACTCAACACCGTTCACTTTTGACATAATTAAAACGGTAGCGTTTGGAAAAAAAAACTGATTCAATATTTTTGCAGTTCAATTTCCAGTTCCATATTTATTCGTATTTTGATATTTCTACAGTATATTTTTCTACTTTTAATCAAAAACTTAATTATCAAGTTGTATGTGTATAAAATGCAAAACATAAAAATTTTCGTGAACAAAAAATGTCCAAACCCCAAAGCACTCACCAATATTTTAAAACATTCTATCAAATATGTAATCGAAGTGGTGTATGCTTCGGACCTTTCTGATCAAATGTGTCCGAGAGCCGATCCCGAAGCATTCACCAATAAATATTTTAATACAATATATCAAATAAGTAACCGGAATAGCAGATTATCATTAATACTTTATCCAGCTTCCGCAAATTCATACTACTCTCAGGTAAAAATCTATCACAATTTTCAGCATAAACAACAATATATCCGGCTTCCCAACGCTGGTGTTAATGTTAGAATAACAGTTTTATTTTTTGGAGTGTTGAGCCGAGAAAAGTTTGTCAGATTTCCTTTCCCAAAAATCCATGATTTGTCTAAAAATCCTACATGTTGTGAACTCTCGGATTTGAAGTTACTCCACGAGTGTCTAAAAACCGATTATCTCTTAATAACTATACGGAATTATTCACTTAAGATTCGCCTGTTATCTATTTTGGTGTGCTTAAATCTTAAATACGTTAAAAGAACTGTTAAATTAGTTTCTCCCTTAGCTTACATAATGCAGAAAATAAGGGTCTCTTTTCACTTGGATCCGTTCTTATAAATGACATTTATAATTTCTTCCTTTATTGCTACGAGCAAATCTAAACTGTTGGCATGTACTGGACATGTTTTAACTTTATCATCCATAAAATATTCCTTATTTATTTTGTGAAACTTTGCCAATATCCTGTTAACTAAATCAGAAAGAATTAATACTGAGATTGACACGGAATTATGTGTGAAGACCGTATCACGTAGTAACAGACATGTGGTTGGCTACACACTGACCCGTATACGGAGCAAAAGTTGAGTGATGACTCAGACTTATAAATAATGAGGTTTTGAATATAATAATTTAGTTTCTGATTTTGAGAACTCGAAGCAGCAGCAGCAGCCAGCAGAGCGACCACTCAAGGCAGCCAATACAATGAGCTGAGCGACAGCCCGAGACAGTCCACAGCGAATTTAACGCGTTTAGTACGCGATTTTAAATATGGTGCACTGCTTTACTGAAGTGTATGTATATTGAACACCTTTGTTTCACTTCCCACCCCCCATAAACCTATTTCCTATACAACTAGAGCGTATACTTCTAATCTGTGCGCGTCAGGTTAGTTGTAGTTGCTCGGCAACAGCAAGACTGACGCGTTTCGCAGTGTTACTCGTTTGTAGTATTTCTTTACACACCACCTACTGGAGAGTAGAACTCTAACCTGTGCGCGTCAGGGTTAGTTTTAGTCATTCCACAACAGTACGACTGGCGTAATTCGCGGTGTTATGCGTCATAGTAGACTCCTAGAATATCTACCTTTTCCATTATTCATATCGTGTATTTACATTTACCCCCAATTTCCCGTTGTATTATTAGCTATTGGTACATGCTTTCTGCATTATTTTTATTTTTTTTATGATAAAATCGCTTTTGTTTATTTGCTAATCGCCATTATTGCGTCATTAATTTAACATTTATTCATTTGTTTATTATTGTCATTTAATTGAGCATATATATTTCTTTCTTTCTTTATACTGTCTAGAAGACAAATAGACGTAATTTTGTAAAAGCGTTAAATTCTGTTTTATTAATTAGGAGTTAGAATCTCTTTCAGCTCCCTACGAGAACACGAACACTTGAACTGCTCACGTACTCGTAGCCACCCGTGGCATCAGCTGTGCAGTGAGCGCCGGTGTAACAATAAGAGCGGTCTCACGCTAAACTGACCTGGCGCCCGAGAATTCATGTTTCCGGAGGATACTAAAATCTAAAGTAATGAAATATTTGTTTGCCCCATCTGTGACAATCGCTAGAACTCTCCATTAGCAGTGTTGCGAGAGAGAGTCTGTCACAAGACCTTTTATGTAGTACAATATATTGTTAAAAGTATCATTATTCCTCATTTTAAAACATTTGTAATTTAAAATATGTCAATACCTTTTTTAAAGTTATTTATCGGAGCTCAATTTGACAAAGGACTGACCTTTCAATGATAAAATAAACGACGTCATTTATTTCCTAATATAATTATATTTCATTCTACCGAATTTCCAATTTTTCAAACCATTCAAACAGTAATCCTTCGCAACACTTCATTATTTGTGTGAAATGTTTTCCCGCCGAGCCACTTGAATCTTTAAATATTAAAATATTTTAATCTTTAAATATTTTTAATAATAAAAGCCACTTTTTTAAGTATTAAAACAAAGTTAGCCAAACCTGGCGCATATGGTGTATGATACCGCAAGTCGTAATTCGACTAATTTAATTATACTAGTGAAATACTAATTAACGCCAGCATGTAAATTTATTTAATTTATTTATACATAATCTTTACAGAAATGGATAATTCTATACAAGGTTTTTTTATAAGCTACAACAATGGACGTCCATATAGCAACAATGGACTAATGAATAGATGCATTATTCTGCTGGCACAACAAACATAGCTTCTTATAAGGGATATGGTGTTTTTCTTTGCCAATCAAAATTGCTACTAATCGTTCTTCCTTTATTTTACTAATCAATAAATATTCCACCTGTGAAATCTCAGAAAACCTTAGCTATGCCCTTATCAACCAATAACACAGGTTATGCATTCTTGACAGTCTATCCCTTAGAAGAAATCTATTATTTTGACTGTATTGTAGTTTATGTAGTATAATGTTATGTCTTGTTTTATCTACTGTGACAAATCTCCTATCTATTTTGTAACGAAGCATGTTATTGTAAAAAATTAAAGTCTCTTTAAATTACAAATTAAATTAATTAAACAGGTGAGATTTGGAAACCCTATATTGAAATAAACTAATAGAAACGCATTCGCTGCTTTAAAGATCTAGCGGACGTATATATGAGAGTAAGGGAATTAAATTGAATGCATATCTAGTTGTATGCGGCAGGGAGAAAGATAAACAGTAGCTTGCTTTACTGTCTGTAGTACACACGCTACCTATGTTTAATATGTTTTCCGTATATAATGTGTATCACAGTGTATGCACGGTAGCTGTGTATGTCTGTTATATGGATATTCGAAAGGTATCAGGACTATTCGCACGCTCCACTGATCCTGTGTAAGAGACCACAACGGAAACAAAATAATATGCTTGGTTCATCGCTGCTACTAGCACCGAATAGGGTGCTACGTTCTATTATTCCCGTTGGAATGCCGCTAAGATGGAGAGAGAGAGAGATAGAGAGCAATTATGTGTTAGACATAGATACAACTGATACCATGATTTGTATAGGATTGTATGACGTAGACCGCGTCGGGAAATAAAATGTCGTGCAGTTGCTACAGCAAATATAATAAAAGCTCCACCAAGTGTAATCGCGCCAGCAAGTGTAACAAAAGCTCTTACAAAGCTTCCTCCCTTTCCTCCTTCGTCCATCCATCAATTCGCACTCATTTACCCAATGCTCGCACGTTTCCTCCCTACCTCCGCATATCCTACAGTTTCTTTCACTCTCTATCATCCAATATCTATTCCCTCTCTCCATATTCCCACATCTAAACCTTGCTATCATTCTTTTCACATTCATACACTTA
>WYDF02025408.1:0-13016 GCA_009867245.2 Adranes taylori | reverse complement strand
TTGCTTAATTAAACAACTATTATAATTATTTTATTCAAGTTTTAATTCTAATTGTTTAAATTTCAGTCTTTTGTCATTTAAATTTTAATTTGTTTTGCTACCGAAAGACTTGAGTACTTCGTAATTTTGAACTATTTAAGCCTAGAAATGGGGTGTTATCAAATCAAACCACCAGTAATACGTTCTACTTTCCCGTAGCTTAAACTGGTCTTTAATAAAAATTAAATAATAATATAATGCAACGTAAAGTGGTACTATAATATCTTTGTTTTAATGTACACTTTTAAATGCAATTGATATACATGTATTCTAATTACATTACATGCAATGACGATTTACTTATGTTGGGTCAGAAATTCTTATTTGATGTTTTAAGAGGACAATTTTTATTCGTTGGGATTTTGTAGATTACTGTTTTTAAATGGTCTATTTAATGGTATTTTACGAATATCAGAAAGTATACGGCACATCTGACATGTTTAGTATCCTTCTCATAATCCCAAGTATCTATGTAACATTATATATGCTACATCTGCATTAATCATCAATAAAATAATATATTCCAATAAAAACACTTACATGCTTTCGTGGAATTTTCTGGGAGTATAATCACCTTAGTGCTTATCCTCCAGATTACTCGACCTGTTAGATAGCCAATACAAACTTCCATTAAACATTGAATTAAATATTGCGCAGATATATTTAGGAGTATAGAAACCGTGGCTACTATCTTCTAGTTATCTCCTATTAGCATTAGCAATAGGTTACAGGAAAAATTAATAGAGTCAAATCTAATTCTGTAAAATGATAATAAATAGGAAATTAAGAAAGGTCTCATTGTCTACAGATTTGACGAATCTGTAGTCTACAAACATTATCCTGTTTACTGCATAAACATGTGGCTTGCTTCATTCCATGAACATGTTTCTTTTTTCATCTCTTCCTTTGCCTTATATATGATTTCCATCTTGTCCCATTTTACTTTGTTCAGCCGCTCGGTCGTTCTTATCTTTTCTCTTTCATACCAAAAATACCGTTCATCATCTCTTTCCCCTTGATTACTTTCCACTGTTTACGTATAATTTCTGTTAGCAAAATTCCACTCTGATTCCATAGGAAATAATCCGCTTCTTGTACTTTCTTTCATTGTTACTGTAACAATGCAGTTACCGAAAAAGACTAGTCTCTAAAAAACAACGTAATCCTGCATAATTAATAAATAAAAATTATCATTTAATCCGTATCTAAAAAGATTAAATGCATAATCAAATATTATGCACATAGGGTAAGGTTAATACTGAGATTTGTCCAGGATTGTGTGAGGGAAACTGTGTCGGGTATAACACGGTATAACAGAGCAAA
Source organism: Adranes taylori (assembly GCA_009867245.2). Taxonomy (NCBI): domain Eukaryota; kingdom Metazoa; phylum Arthropoda; class Insecta; order Coleoptera; family Staphylinidae; genus Adranes; species Adranes taylori. The sequence continues at coordinate 11,654 of WYDF02025408.1, read as the reverse complement.
AGTTGAGTGACGGCTCCCGTCTATAAATTTTGAATAAGGTTGTTTACTCCAATTTTGAGAACTCGAAGACAAACTGTCCAGAAGCGGCCAACAGAGCAACCACACCGAAGGCAGCCAAGCCAAGACAATGAGCAGAGCGGCATCCAACAACGCAGGATACGCAGTGCTGTTTATCATATGTAATTTTGAATAGGTGTGTTACTCTTTCTACCTTCCGGCCAACCTGTTTCCTATTCACTAAGGCATATAATACTAATTTGCGTACACGGGATTAGTTTTATTTGCTCAGAAGCAGTAACACTTGCGTTCACGGGTTATTAGTGACCTATATTGAATTCCTAAAACTCCTACCTTATCACTTATACATATCGTGCATTTAGATTTATCCCCTTATAACACCGCTTATTTTCTGTTTTGTTCATGAGAGAATCGCTATTATTTATTTAGTTGTTGCATAATGAATTTAATTTGTTTATTATTGAAATTTGATTCTCCATGTCTATTTCTCTCTTTATTTATAGTGTCTAGAATACCAATAGACGTTATTTTGTTAAATCCTAAATGCTACTTCATTAATTAGATAGAACCTTTTTCAGCTGTCTACAAGAGCAAGAACCTCTGGACAACTCACAGGACTCGAAGCTACACGTGCCCTCAGTAATCATTGAGGACCGAAAGAAGAATAAGATCAGGTGCGGTCTCACGTTAAACTGACCTGGTGCCCGATAATACATATTTGCGAAGGCTGTTATATTCTGTATTAATTAAAATACTTGTTTGTGCCCTCTGTGGAGTCGTTAGAACTCTCCGTTAGCAGCGTTAGGAGTCTGTCACATACTCAGTTTATGAATGATCTTCCCCTCGCAGTCTTCTAAATATTAACTTCCCATTCCGATCTGAATTCATATATTCACTCCCCGTAGCCAATTACTCCTCTTGCACCCATTCTACCTGACTTTCTTTTTAAACTAGTTACTTTTTATTTCGATTTCCTTTTTACACATTGCTCATTCACTATTAAATACGTGCTTCCGTTTTCTTACATCCTCACGTCCCAATCTTGCCTTATTGTTTATAATTCTATATTATTCTTACCCTCGCTATCATCATTTGTTAAAGGTTGAGAGAAATAAAAGAAATAAGTCCTGGAATAAACAACAAAAGTGTTGGGAATAGTAAGAATCTGCATATCTATAGGAAATGGAGAGAATTAACTGGGTAAAAGAGAAATAGTTGCACATGAAACTAATGGGAGGCAAGTAGGAAATGAAAATTGCGTAATATGATAAGGAATTGTTAGAAAAAATCTCTGAGAAATAGTTTAACAGTAAATAAAGAATGGGGAAAATCACGCAAGCATACGAGGAGACAAAAACTTTGGAGTGAAGAGGACAGGACATTAATATAGAATTGGCAAGAGGAAAATTTCTTAATAAGGGAGGTTTGACATGTCAAGTGGGAGATGTGAAAAGAAAAGTAGTGTTCTAGCATGAAGAGTGTAAAAATATTTAGATATTTTTTAGTTTTTTATTAAAGAATCAATTTGCATAGCAATTAGGTAATTGAAACACAGCTTTTAAGCAATAAGAAAGGAAGCATTTTGAGAATGAGACCCTCATACTCCAAGATACTTCCGTTTAAAATCTGTGCCGAATATATTTAATATTTTAGAAATCAATTTGAATTAGTAGAATACCTAGAGCATCTGGGCTAGGGCTCTAATGTTCCCCGAAATTTTACAAGAGACACTTTTAATGGAATTAATCTTAAAAGAATGTTAGTGTTAAAAGTAGTTTTATTCTTGTTACTTGTATTTCCTAAAATAAAGAAATCCACTTGCACTCCAACAGAATTACGTAATAAGTTAAGGAATCAGATAAAATCTATATTTTAATGATTCATGAAGAGCTGTTTCATGTGAGTTAAACATATTAAATTTTGTAGAATTTTTAAAAGAAATATATTAAAACAAAACAATCAGCGTCACTACAATTATATATATTTTTTGTTAAGTGATAAAATTGTTAGGAATCGAAATATATATAAAAAAGACAATCGTTCTATGCAAAGAACGGACAACTAGTTCATATCAATTTATTTATCTACAAATGGCGTATTATTACTAACCTTAGATATAGTACAAAAAAGAACTAACAAGCTTTAAAACCGAAATTATCATGTTAGTATATGAACTGTGTATTTCACTCCAAACCTAGTGGATCTGACGATACTCCATAATAATTAGATTAAGTTCTAGTTAGAAGCCAACAAAAGAGTAAAATAAAACTAACATTTTGAAAAATTAAGAGAAATGATATAAGAGGAAAAAGTACCGCATGAGGATAAAGGTATAAGAATAATAGGTAATAAAGAAGAAATACCTAATACAATAGGAAGTAGTTGAAATGCTAAAGATGGTGAAAGATCGAGGAGATTATAAGCCTTATGGATTGTCTAAAGACTCTTCAATAACGCGAGTATAAAAAAAGGGATAATTCAAATTATTTAAAAATTAGTTATGATTAGTAAGTAATAGTTAGTAAGTAGTAGTAAAAGTATCCTGTCCTTGTCCATATATTGCGTTAGCTTTGTAATATGACTGATAAAAATAACAATAATTATTTTTATTTGATCCATGTTTCAAATTGATTTAAGTATGTAAATAGATATTATTATTATTATCGCTGGAAATTAAAATGCGTTTTCTCTTTTAAGATTACTGATGAGAACATATTTTTCTGTGTTTTTCTTACTGCCATAAATGAAAGTAGAAACTCCATGTATGCTAGGTATAGGAACGGATAGAATTTAGAAACTTACCTATTTACATTAATGAACTTCTTTTACGCAGCACAATGAGTGAATGGTCCGGCATCGAGTAAAGTGTGTGAGTACGTATGAATGCGGAATGCATGTGCGTTCCAGGGTTTCACAACTGTATGATCTGCTATTGTTTATTATTTATTATGCGTGTATGAGGAGTCGAAATAGCGGAATAGAAACATGCATACATGCTACACTGCTGTTGTTTTGGTTATGGCTTAAACACATATAGTGCGCTATATGATGGCTGTGTGCAAACTACTGTTATTATACTGAATTGAATGCAGACCCGTGTCGTGCAGAAAGGTGTCGTGTGTATGACCACGGAGAGATCGTCACCGCAGAGTAAAAATTGAGTGAGGCTCACGTCTATAAAAGCGATATTTTTAAGCATTAAAGTTAGTACCTGATCAACTCTTTAATTTCCTGGTCCGAAAGAGCAGCCGTAGCAGCCGACCACGAGCAGCAGCCGAACCACACGACATACCAGCAGCGCGAATGTCACTGCGTCAGCGATTTCACTACGATTGGTAAGAAAAATATATTTACCTTATTCTGCTATATATGTTACATGTATTTTCAATAGTTTTTTCTCTCCTTTTCCCATCCGCCGATCTATTTCCTATTTCGCCGATCTATTTCCTATTCACTGCTGCATGTAATACGAACTTATGTTCACGGGATTAGTACTGTGTGCTCAAGTGACGATAGTATCTAGGTTTACGAGGGTGTTATTGTGACTGATAGTGGTTTCCTTTTCTGTGTTCCATTCGCGAGAGTGTCTCTAGCGCTAACACAAGTTCAGGGGGTTAGTTTTAGTGGCTCAGTTTGCAATAACACTCACGTTCTCGTGGATGTAGTTGTAAGTGAGAGTAATTTCCTTACTATTCCATTTGCTTGAGTACGGCTAAGGTTAACTTGCGTTCACGAGGTTGGTTTTAATGGCTGAAGGTACAGTGACACACGCGTTTAAGGGGTGTAACTTGTAGTGAGTCCTTACTGTTTTCGTTCACTGGAGTACATCCAACGATAACTTACGATCACGGGGTAGGTTTGGTAACTTACGTGACAATGACACTTACGATCACGAAGTGTTATTGTAACTGGTAGTGATCTCTAGGTATTCCTGGCCTGCCTGTTATACATATCGTACATTGAAATTTACCCGCCATTCCATAGTTATGTATAGTGATTTCATTTGCGGAGGATAGAAAGATTTTGTAGTATTAAGATATTTGTTTGCGCCATTCTGTGACAAGTCACTAGAACTCCCTATTAGCAGCTTCGCGAGTGGGAGTCACAAGTATCATGGGAGGATAAGAGAGAATAATTTTAACGAATAATTTTAGTCCTGTTACACACCTTAGTACAAATACATGATAAATAGATGAGATATTTCATCAGTGTATGAGTCGGTCGGCATAATTAGTATAAATATTGAAATTAATATAATCATTTGTGACTGAAAAAATCGAGTGACCCATTCATCGATAAAAAATCTTATTTATATATCATGTTTGCCTACTAAGGCGTGAAAACAGAAATAAATATGAAAATATGAACAAAACAAGACTAGTGGTGTTGACGCTAAAACCATGTGCTGGCGGTAATGTTGGTAACCACATATTTGTTTGTCATATCGTAGATTAATAATACATGTGTGTAACACATATAAGAATTATTTGTTCTCTGAAATCCTCACCCCGCTTAGTTTAGTGGTCTGAACATCTAGGCGGCAATCAGGAGACTCTGGTTCTACTCTCGAATGGGGTGAATTTTTAAAAAACACAAATGTTTATATTAATTTCAATCATTCTATAATTTTTAATGTTCGTTTTAGGCAAGGAACTACTTGCAAAAAATTAACGTCGGAAGGATATATGGTACATATATTCCACGTATCGGCAAGTCAAGATAAGTTGCTTTCTCCAAGACAAGTTATTCATTTCTTCTCTACATGCAGTAAGTAAATATTTAATACTTTAGCTTAACATTAGATGAAGATTTTTATTTTTCGAACATATGCAATACGTTTTATAGGTACAAAGGATTACAAATAATTATAACAACTTTTATACTAGTTGCGTCATGTGATGTATGTTTAAGTTATCCATATAGGAGAATGAATTTTTATTCATACTTTTATGACAAACGTATATAATTATGATAGCAAAACAAAACCACTCATTCACTTGTAATTAAATTCTTCTCATTAGACGTAGTTTATCAATTTTCATATTTCTAGCCCACCCAGTACTAAATTTTCTATTAATTAAAACAAATTAATGCAGGCTCTTTTTTTTTGTAATTCAATTATAAAACAACATTGTAATATTTATTTGCAGATAATGTACTAAATGTTGAACAGGTACCCAATATTGGTGTTATCAGCATATTCCATATTGAATCGTTCAGTACTGCAACTTTTGCAAAATTCATATCGCCTTTATTTATCAAGTATATTAAATTATGGTCTAATGGTATTGCACAAAGGACTGTTGGTATACATATAATTGGATCGAATGAATATTTGGTAAAACTGATCAACATAATTAAAACTTTGATGACGGAAAAAATTCGAAATCGGGTAATCATATTTAATACCATGCAATAAAGAAAGAATATTTGTATTTGTTTCATCAGGTTGTGACGCGACGTGTCGAGTCTAGCAATGTCAGAAATGGCGCATCATCTGATTACTCTTAAATATAAATAAATTTGCAGGTAAATATATATATATATATATATCCGCTGGGTATTCGTTCGTATCAGTAGGTTATTTCGTCCTCCGTAGAATCTATTGTTTTGAAGGCAGTATTGATAGTCATTAATATTATAAAAGTTAAATTAAGTAATTGATAGTTAAATTGATGGAAGAAAAGAAAAGCAATTAAAATTAGTGAAAAAGCAGGAAAAAGCACAACACACGTGAGATCTGAAAAGTAAACAGTTTAAATTTAATAGCGTTTTAAGCAACAAAAAACAATTGATGGCAGACGAGTGTATAGCGCGTATAAATATTGGGTATATTAATGAACGTGAATATAAACGTAAAGATAAAATTGCAGTGAAAAATGAGTTTAGATAATTATGTAACGAAGAGTATAAGTAGTGGGAGTAAGGATGGGTAGACAAGGAAAGTGATATGGAGGCAGCAGTTCAAGCTAGAAAAAAAGAAGATAGATGGAACGACTTTGTTCGAAAACGAAATTTTGAATGAAATAAGAAAGATAAGGTGTGACTAGGTGGAGATCAAAGGGGAGAAAAAAACCAAAGAGAAGAAACGTACAGAACCAGAAAGCACATTGAGGAATGGAGGAACGATCAAGAAGAGGGATTTAATAAGGAGAAGAAAGAACTACAGCAGCGAATGTAAGAGTTAGAGAAGCATGTGGAGATGAGAGAAAGCTCAGTAAGCAAAAATAATATTGTTATATATGGAGTAAAAGATGCTGGGCAAGACAACTTAAATATAAATGAATTGTAAGGAAAAATGGGCTGTATAGTAAAATGGTGTGAATATTATAGGTTGGGAAAAGAAGTAAATCTGGAGAGGTAGGCCGATAATGATGAGGCTTATATCATGGGGAGATGAGATGGAGATTATGGAAAGAAAGGGATTACGAAAAGGTAGCAAAGAAGACGGCATGTCTAGAAAAAGAAGACGTATACATAGAAGACGACATGTCTAGAAAATATATAATATCTGCGAAAATCTGCGAAAAAATCAGCTTTGTCTGTGGGATTGTTGAGAATTTGACATTGATCATTTGCCAGGTCGGATCTTGAGATGGTTTTCGGACCCGTGGGTAGTTGCAATTTTTGCCACAATTGTTGAGCGTTACGATAATCAAGTTTTGAGGTTTGTTTTAACGCAACACGCCTCTCTATACGCGATTATAATGCGCCAAATAAAAGCATTAAGTCTATTGCACTCGGTTTTCATGCCAGGGTCTCTACGGGCCATAAACAAACGATAAATTCGCTTTTTCTCTCGCATCATGATAATGATATCGGAAGGAAGAGGATGGCTATTTCGGATAACCTATTTCGGAGGATGCCTATTTCGGATGCTTCTTTAGGATACCAATTTCGGATGCTTATTTTGGATGCCTATTTCGGATGCCTATTTCGGATGCCTATTTCGGGAGAGGATGCCTAGTTTTTAGAGGAATGCTCTTTGATGCTCAGTTTTGAACAATTTCGGATAAATTTGCAACAGTGTCTATTTCAGAACGGCTATGTATAAATAAATTAATGGGGTATTTTGTAGAATATTATTTTGGAAATCTTGCCAATTTGCATTTTCGATCTCGCGTACAGTGATTCGTGATGGTGGGGAACAGTGCTGGCGAAATACTCTGGATCCATAAATTGGATTGCACATTTAGTGAACACTAGGTAATTGAAAGGCCATGCCACAGAAAGTAGGTTCTCTATTTTTAATGCCTTGGAGTGTAAATTGAGTAAGGCCATTCGTGTAAAGAGCGCTAAAGTCACACATGAAAATGGCTTTCGGAAGACTTGAAATAAATTGAAGAAAATGCTGAGAAATAGTTTCAATGGGTGGGTTATAATAAGAAAAGAAAGTGACCGTAAGATTTGTGAGATGAACGTTTGCCACCACACGCTAGAGGCGCTGAAGGTGGAGGGAGGGAAAATGGAGTACTAACATAATTACAATTGATTGCCAAGATGGTTCCTCTCATGTTCGTGATCAGAAGGATCACATTGAGTGGGTTGTTGGTCTGTTAAAAAATTACTATGAAGACTTTGAGGTCCTCGTGAGCTTCTGGCAGGTTTTCTGCCGACAGGAAGGAATGGGTTCCACGGGCGTAATGAGCGTCGTTTGTTGGCATTGACTTTGATAGTCTTTAGCATGCCCTTTATAAGGGTCAACTGCAAAAAGAATTTTTGTATGGAGAGGGAATCTGGAAGGTTTCTTACGACTTACTCTTAAAAATCGCGTTATACTGGCTGAGGGAAACCCCCCATGTGGAGGAATTAGAGGGTTGGGGAGGTGATAGTCTAGAGACTGAGGACATTGGAGAAGTTGGAGTGTTGTTGGTTGATTCTTTGGTGGGATTTTTATTATGGCGCCCTTTGTGCGATTTTGGTGATTGCGCTTTGTAACGCGTGTTGTCTGCTGGTGTGGAACGAGCAGATGAAGTGTTTTGTTGGTTTTTTGGGGTTTTAAAATTTGAGAGACCTTTCGAAGCAAGCGTGGGCCGTCTTGTAAGCGTCCTGGCGGGGGCAAGTTAAGAGCTTTTGTAAGCTCTAAGTAGTTCTTGTCTGAACCATTTCTGGGCCTGGAATTTTAGGTAGATCCGGGGACGAAGATCGGCCCGTTAGACGCAACACGCATCCTTAGTAGGTTTCAGAATCATGATGGTATTTGAATCATGTAAGTCTTCGAGGAACTGGGAAATACCCTAACAATAAACATTTAGTGCACATATTGAAGAGATTGTTTCTTGAGAAATGTTTCTAAGGATTCGGCGTGTCAGGGCATCCTTTCCATGAGCTGTTTTTTTAGCGGATTTTAAAGTTTCGAGTGCTTGTCTGCGGTGATGGGACACAGGATGTCATCAAATTCTGGAAAACTGGTTATCATGCATATCGTGTATCGTACTGATTATCGTGTATGCATGTTTGCAAAAGTGTCCACAAGAGAATTGGATTCTACCAGAAAATTACTGTAGAAGAGTGGCTTTTGTGGAATTTGATAGATTTAATCCATATGCCATGAAGCTCTAGCTAATTGCGCTGCAGGGTTTATAAGTTTGCTTGGAGATCTTTCAGTTGAGTTGTGGTATTAGATTTCTGTCCTGTTACGACTTTGAAGCTTTGCCAGAATTTTTAACGATCCCTTTATTGGAATGCTTTCCGAAGCTGATTCCTTGATTAGATTTGTTCTGGTGTTGACAACTAAGTCTATTTGACCTGTACTATCCATTTCGGTGTTGGATGGTGTGTTTTGTACTAATTATTGTTGAAACTGTCGCCAAGTAGCATTTTGGAAATCAGTATTCGTGTAGGTGGGTGATGTGTGGTTGAGTCGAGAGAAGAGTTTATAAGAAGAGGGTAATGGTCAGAGGTGGTAGAAGCTCCGCCAATACATTCAGAATTAACGTCTTGTCCGATTTGTTTAGTGACCACAATATGGTAAGTAATGGACATTCCAACCTGATTAAAAAAAGTGGGGTGTGTGTTTCTAATTTGTTGGCGAGGAAACTGTGTGATGCAACTGGATAGAATGTCGCCATTGACATTTAAATGGTGATCACCAAAATCTAGGCGACGCGCACTAAAATCTTCCATTATTATGGCTTTAGGAAATGCAGCTATAAATTGAAGAAAATCTTGTAAAATAACTTCTGACTGCGGATTGTAGTAAGAAAAACACTAACTAAACTTACAGTTTAGTTAGTGAATTGGACATTTGCAGCTATATATTCAAGATGTTGAAGGTTTGGGAGAAGGGATAGGGGAATGATAGCTTAGTAGGAACGGATTGCTAGTGCAACGCCCCTGCTGCTACGCATAAAACGATTGCGTTGATAAACTCAGTAATGTGAAATATTAATAACTTTTTTAGTTCTAATTTCAGTGATGGATTGAATTCGTATTTTATCGGAATTAAGAAGATTTTTTATCAAAGGAATTTTACGCAACACGCCTAAGGTTTTTACTGCTCCCAGGGCGTATTCTCACTCATTGAGTGAGTGACGGATGACACAGCACTTGGTGCATTGTTTGGGACTTGGTAGGGGATTGTGTGATGGCTTCAGGTTATTGGTGATCACGCGGATTATATTCAGGGGCTTATTTGTTGTTTGGAAACTACTTGGAAGATTTTGAAGTCCCTGGAGCCAAATGCAATAGGGTCTCTTCAACCTCTTAGACGGAGATGTCATGTGTCATGTGACAATGCCATTCTTACTCCTTTGATCATGAAGGAGTAAGAATGGCATTGTAGCCGTTTCTGTTGTGGGAGTTTAACGTTCATAAAAGGAGGTTGGAAAGTCAACCCACGGTGACCGTGATTTGTTGGAGAATGTTTTTAAAAGTGGCCTGAATGTGGACTTGCTTTGATTATAGCGCAGTTCGGTTAGCGTTAACTTTTTAAAGTTTAACCACTTACCGAAGTTGCGTCAACTAAAGCAATTGAAACACGGTTTTCTGTGTTGAATGCATGTCAGGGAGATTCTCGATCACGTATTCGAATTCCTAGGCTTATGTGCTTAGTATTAGTTCGGGAGAAAATTCCCGTACCAAGAAGTAGATGCTATTGGGTAATGGGGGATGATTGGGAGTTGGAGTGGTTGGTGCAGGTGGAGTATTGTTTTTGTTTTCTTGGTTTGTTGTTTGGAACTTGTTGATGTGATTTTTTTTGATGGATTTGCTTGTTGGAGTTGATGGCGCATGTTGAACTCTTGAAAGGTTTTTGTTTTGTGCAGTCCCGGGGCGCAAGTATAAGATCGGGCGGCATTTGTCAATGCTGTCCGATAAAGAAGAATGAAAGAGAAAGACGTATCAGCCTAAGATTGATATGATTGGAAAAATTATAAGAAAAAAAACTTAATTTACAGTTTAATTAGAAGCAAAAAATAAAGGAAACAAAAATATTCAAAAATTAAATTTTAGTGGGGATTTCAAAGACAAAACAAAATTAATAGAGAGAGGTCCCTGTGGTCATTAGCCGTTTAGGCCTAGTAATCTGGATACGAACCGCACAAGTGACAATTCCCAACGACCACCGCAGTGGCAACTACCTTAATATATGCTTCTTTTTTCTATCATCTTAACTTATTTAATAATAATAAGTTTGCGCAGTTGGGCAATGTCGCTATTAAGTTTTCCTTCACTCGTTGCCACTCGCGGCGGGTCGCCTACTTGCATAATCCCAGGTGTGTGCTGCTGTGCTTAGGTAGCCACATGTAGATCCAAGTTAAGCACCCTGGCAGAAAGAAGTTAAGACCTTCTGTAAGCACACAGTGGTTCGAGTCTGACACATTTCCGGGTCTGAAATTTTAGGTGGCCCCAGGAGGCGAAGTTTGTTTGTATTTCGTGGTTATGGTGGAGGGGAGGGGGGTGGGGCGTGAAGAACTTTGAGGGCGTGTGCTGTTTGCCTTGAAATTTATTTCAGTTTATAATTGAAAAAAGGGAATTAGTTATAAAAAATCAAGGACAAGAGGTATCTATGCCCACTTTCCGTTTAGGCCCAGTACTCTGTAGCGAACCGCACAATTGGGAAAAGTCCTACGTCCACGCTGCTGATGTCTTATTTTTATACTGATGTCTTCGCGCGTGAGCAAAGTGCTCACACATTTTAGTAAAATAAGTGTAGCACACAGTTTTCTCAACAGGATACGCCACCAGTCCAGGTATCTTCACATGAGTATATCATAAATGTTACGATGGTTTGAAGAAAGAGGTACTTGGTGATGAAGAAAGTTAAAGTGATGCTGAAAGTGAACATAGTGAAGATCAAACAGACACTGAACAGTCTGGAGATGAAAGTTACACCAATAATGCAGCTCCTATGATGAGTTCTAATTATTATATAGAGAAAGATGCCACTACATATTAGAGCCGTGATGAGTTCTAATTATTATATAGAGAAAGATGCCACTACACATTAGAGCCGTCACTGTCGTAAAAATAAAACCAAAAAAACAAGCCAACAAAATATTGTGGTTCGACTCCCAGGTGTGAAAGATACTGTGCAAAGACTGCCAAAAGTGTTGTAGATTGATGGAAATTATTTTTTACTCATACTTGTATCAATAAAATTGTTCATGATACCAATATCTATATAGAAACTGTAC
>WYDF02025397.1:0-13016 GCA_009867245.2 Adranes taylori | reverse complement strand
GTTGATAAGAAGAAACAGCCTATAAGTAATAATGTAATATATATTAAAATGTTACTAACAGTTACGTAAATATTATAATAAGTGTGACTTAATGGCCTCGTTCGATGAAAAACTCAAATAAAGCGCTGGATAGACGTTTATTACATTTTATATTTGAAGACGAATTTATTGGTCATAATACATAATTCAGGTATTTTTCGTGGTGTGTACCTTTCATACTTATTAGCATTTAGTTTTGCCTTATTCCAGCGCTTTAATAAAGCAAAAATAAATATATGTTGTGAAAATGGCGGACAACATGAAGAAAGCGCTACAAAAATGACGTAAGTTTTGCTCGTTTAGGTAAACGCTAAATTACAGCGCTGAGCTTCCCTCAACGCGGCCAATTTGACGATCTTGAGTCAAAAAGTAAATAAGTCAACTTTCAACATTATATTTATAACTGAATTAGTTCACTTATAACTAATTGTGCTCAACATTTCTGAATTGCTCATAAGATTTTAAAATATTTTACTATCTCCATCCATGAGTGAATATAACTCCGCATAAAGGAGGATAATTTCATAATTATTCGAACAGATTGATCATATGACATATAAAAATTTTAACTCTAGTTTTAAAATATATTAGTAAGTTGTTAATAAATGTATTTTTTTCTTATTATCAATTAAAATACCGAATTATAATACCGTTACCGGTATACCAGAATAATCGTTTTCCACTGACAAAGTATTATTCTGTTCTGGACTTGTCGTTCTGTTCTGACTACTAAATAAGTGGAACGAGTTTATGTGCGCTTGCATTTCTCTTTGTTTAAATCTATTTCTTTTTTTCGGACTCTATATTGCATTTAATTCAATTTGATTGCATTCATGACTGTTAGGTTAAATAATGGCTGTTTGACGTGTTACCTATTACTGCACATGCGAGAGTGCTAAATTCCAAAAATATTCCAGATGCAACAGAACAGATAACTTCCAGGTTTAGAGCTTCAAACCTAAATGACGAACGACAAAGTACTGCACCAGAACTGTTCAAAACAGTCCTAGAGGTCATGTGGAAAACGTATAATACCATTGCACCCTAGGCGTCATGCGCAGAAAATTGTCTTGGCACATGATATTCACATGTGGAAATAAGATCAAATAAGATTAGGTTAAATTTTTTGTTTTCATTATGATTTTATTTACATGTTACGATTCAAAATGAAATACTAATAATTTTATAAAATGGCACTTTCAAACGGTAATTTTAATTCTTTAACATTCATAAACAACGTTATTGACGCAAATATTCAAAACTTTAGGTTTGCTCAAAGTTCTTGATGATAGTGAAGAGCCATTGCCTAAACGTTTAAAGACCGCCGATAATGCATTTTTCTGGAAAGATTTGCCGATATTAAATAAAGAAGAAACTTTACTAGGATGGCTTATAAAGATTAGTAGTGAGGAAAGCTGTAGCTGGAATTATTTATTTCATTGGTTGTCATCCAAACAATTTGTAAATGTTAATAGCTCAGATTTATCTAAGGACCTGGTTATCAGGTTAATTAAGGTAATTTAATTTTATAATTCAGATTTGAATACTAAGTTATTTGTATTATATAGAATATAACGTCTAAATTAAACTACATTCCAAGAAACGAACTACATGAAGTACATACTAAGACGGGTATACTATGTACTAAAATAAAAGTCGTTAGAGAGCACCTGTATAACGAAGGCAGTATTTATTTAGAACTTTTAAATGCTATTTTGAACAACTTGGAAGAAGTAGATGTAGCACCTTTCCTAAAAGATGCCCACTTACATTTGTATCAAGACGTTAATTTCATTGAACAGTTTATTCAGGAGATATTACCCTGTCTTATTCATCTTTGTAAAAAGTTTAATAACAAATTAATTTTTACTGCTGCATCAGATTTTTTAATAAAGGTGAGTTATCAATATTTTTTATTTAATTCATATAGGATTTATATTATTTATGTTTCTATTTTTATCCAGTAAATGATATTTAATATGTTTATTGCGTTGTATAAGTTTTACATATCCCTATTACCTCAGACGGTGGGGATTAAAGATTGAAGCACCCTGCCCTCGATATGAATTATTAATCAATTTTAGGCTATCAAGTATATATTATATATAAATTTTAGGTGATTTTCGAAAACAACATAAATATGTTTAATTTATATTTGGAAAGTTATTTCAAGAATCTGGAAAAGTCACTCAATACTTCAAATTGGGATTTAAATTTAGCAAAAATTCCAGAAACACTTATATCGACTCTTGTATCGATTTCCCTAAATGATTCTTCAGCTAAAGACCAAGCAATTCCTCTAATACTTTCCACAGTAGGTCACACTTTATTAACACCAAGAAGTTTATATCAATTCACAGTTCTTCTACTTGGCCACTTAGGTTTCGAGATGCAACATGTTTTCCAGTTAAATAAATCTATTCCAAGCAGTAAACAAGTTGATGGCACAATATTATTAGATGTGATACTTCGAATACTTGAAACTTTAGAACCAATAGGTATTGACTTAAAGACTTCAATACAGAATGTAAGTTTCAGTGAGTTCCTTCAAACATTTGTTATATCATGTCTGAATATAGTGTCTCATAATTCTATGCAAGCTCTTAAGATGATTCAGTTAATGATTAAATTAAATCAACGTTTAGTTGAACATATTTTACCTTCTTTACTCATATATTTGTATAATATTCCTTATTCGAACGGAGAATTTGAAATGGAATATCAGAAGACAATTATATCTATACTAAAAGCTTTCTGTGATATGCGGCAGACATCAAAAGCCATTGAATTTATTTTAAAGATATTTAAGATAGACTCAGAAATAGAATCCTTTCCCGAAAAGTATTATCCGTATTTTGATATGCTTATTCCTGTAACGAAGAAAGAATTAATTGGAAATCGTAAAGTTATCGATATGTTCGGTAAGATGGATATTTTTATGGAAAACGTTACGATAATGGAATTTTCACAAATATTTAAGTTATATAATTTACTTTTGGAACATTTGCAAACAGCAATAAAATATATCGGTAGTGACAAACATAATACATCTGGTAAGCATTATAATTTTTGCATATTTATTTTTATATCTTTAGTTCCTACATAGTTCATCATTTAAACAACATAATAAATCGAAATTTTTTCCGATTTCTTTAAAATATTGACATTCATTTTCAACACCAAATACTTAGAGTACTGAGACTGAGTACTGAGAGTACAACTAGTTTTTGACTAGTGATACAATCAGGGCTTTAAAATGAAATTAAAGGTAGATTTTATTGGACGTAATTGTTGGCTTTGATATAGCAAATGTATATTAGTTCATATCTGTACATGAGACATACGAAGCGCCTAACAAAAAGTTGTTTAGTTGCATAGGAGGAAAAATTGTGCTTCCTAGATACATAATTCTAATTGGCACCATTTCAACATTTTTTGGTTTCCATTAATTTTGATTCATAACCATGTAAACCCATTTATTGGAACACTTCACAATCTGCATTTTCAGATTAATATTTTTTGTAACAGATCATTTCTCATTCAATAATTCTTCTACGAATTCAGAGATAATTTATTTGCCATGTAGAGACTTTGCCATACATTTTTGTAGCGCTGAAGCAATGATTTTATTTCATACTATTTTATTTTTAGGAATAAAACTACAATTTTATTTGGGACTTAGCTGTCACTTTTTGGTGGTATTTTTATCGTCAATTCGTATTTTTGAGCATACAACTTCTCTAGCAAATATTGAAATATTTGTTAAAAAGTTAGATGTACATAAATATCATTTAAGGGCTTTTGGTAAAAAATTGTTATCCATCGAACATGTTCGTATAAACCTTGTTATATTTAAAACATTTCTATAAAAAAACTAAAACTTTTCTAGGATCCATATCTAATGGAATTATTTTTGAATCTTGCCTATGTATGGGCTGAGTTGACCATTATGTTTCAAGTTTATGTAGTTGATCATGGTTTAAAGCTTCCCGAAGAAACATTAGAAGAGACTACTTTCTTACACAGTTTTTTAACTACGAAACAATGGAGTCTAATATCGGAGAGAATAATGAATTTTGGCCAAGTATCGTGTAAACATATGATGGTAATTGACTTATTTCATTCCATTTTTTAGTTTTCACAATATTAATACTTTCCCATTTTTTAAATATAATTGTTAGGGAATATATAAAAGTATTGGAATGTTATATGAAAAATAATTACTATTGGCAGTGAAATGAATCAACTTAATTATTACAATACCAAGTGTATAACTGATCATATATGTGTTAATATTTATTTTGAAAAGAAATATGAGTTTTATAATTGCAGTAACACAAATATTTGGTTTAGTTATATTCAAATCATTCGAATCATTCGATTCAAGTTTATTCTTTACCTACATTATGTACCTTGTCTTTTTATGAAACTACTCGACTTTGGATCAACTAATTTAAGAGTGGCAGCAAAACAAGCCCTACAGAAGAGCCCGGAAACCCATTATTTGATTTTAGAGAATTTGGTTTTGTGTTTCTTTTGTTTCCATGCGAACTACTGACGACAATTTAAAAGTCTTTTATAAGAATCTAGAGAAGTTTTTATATCACTGACATTAGACGAAACCTGGATACACCACCCCGAAGTAAAACTACACTCAATATAATGAATCGCATATTATCAGTTGATCCTGAGAAAGACAAACTGCTTTCCATCTACCAGAAGGGTGATGGTGTAAGTTCTGGGAAGAGGGGGATCACAGAGAGGGAGTAAAAGGAAAAATCATTATAGGATACTCTGCATCACTTTTTGGCGCGGTAATTATTAAGAATACGTGTTTGTTCTTGGGTCGTACTGGGATATGAACGGTTTCCCTATTCCCACCTATTCACCAGATTTATATTTCTTGGACTACCTCTATTTCCAAGCCTTGAAAATTTCCTGTTATAAATTTGAGTATAATGAAGGGGTGACATGGACTGAAAACCAGTGTTTTACAGCATCGAAAAAGCTCGAAGGAAAGAATTTTTTTTTGAAGAAACTTTGGGCTAAATGTGTTGAACTTTAAGGTGAGAATGTCGAAAAATAAGTTACGTTTAGTAATTTTCTTTAGTTTTAATTTACTTTCGTGATCATATTGATATACGATGTTATTAATCTTTATTTTAGTTGAAACTTGCAGTTCAACGTCTGAGATCTCAAATTATTTTAAAAAATACTCCTGATGATTATGAATTAACTAATGTAGTTAATACTTTATCAACTAACTCTCAAGAATTCTACAGAATTTTTTTGGAATCTGTTTCGTCTGTTATATTGGAGAAACTTGACGCTGAAACAATCGCAAAAATTGGAAAATACATTCTAAGCGACGTCCTAGTCAATAAAATTAATTTTTGTTATGATCTACAAGATACCATTATTTCCAAGTCGTTAATTTATAATTCTATGCGTAAAATTTCTAAGCTATTTCCAAAGAAAGAAAAGCAGTTTACTAATATGCGCCTCATTAGAACAATCTCAGCTGAAGACTTTATAAAAATGCGACACTTTTCAACATCGAAAAATTATAGTCATATATTTCATTGTTTCACTGGAATAATAGAGGAAAATTATAACATTGAAACTAAGGCATACGTCGATAATTTTGATTTTGTAACACTTAATGAAGTGTTGGAGTTTCTGATGCAACTACCTAAATTTTTGCGATTACAACTTATGCAAGAAATACTTTTTATGTTCCTAACATGTCTTCTTTGTGATTTGAGGAAATTTGAGAATTGCAATAACAAATCAATACGAAATGTTGAAACACTTCTTTTAGGTAAACTTTTATTCACACTGTATAGTATTTACCTTAAGTTACTATTTTTTCAGGCTTAATTGAATTTCCCTACGGTACAGTTCGTCTATACATAGAAGAACATTCATTTTTAGTCAAACTCTTTTGTCGAATATCATATTCTGACTTAGGAAAATTATCAGAATTTCTAACCAGAATATTAGAAAATGCTTCACTTAAAAATCAAAAGGAAGAAGATAGAGTAATTGGCAACATTCTTAAATATCTTTCCGAAAATACAGAAGATATAGATCATATTAATATTAGCACGATTTGTTTAAAATATCTCATGAGCGTAAGTATAGTTTTCTTTGCATAATGTGCGATGGATACGTGCATATTCTTGAATTTATGACTATAACATCGAAATCAAATATTTAGTTACAATAGCAAAGAATACCATCAGGTAATTCATATGCAAAATAATACTAAACCGAACCTATGCGAAACCATTAATATAAAACTAATGTACACTAATATCGCCTCTTTGACAGCAAAGTTTAACGAATTTGTCTTCGTAGTATCAGTCTCTGCACCTCGCGTAATTATAATATCTGAGACATGGTTAAATTATTAATTTTGCACATATTGCTTTACAATTTATTTTTAAATTCTGGAATCAATCGCTTACCACTCGAATTTAGAATAGAATAATTTATTTAATTCCGTAAGATCAATATAAATTCAAAAATAAACATCGATAGTTGGAAATTTCTCAACAGAAAAGTACAGTAAAGAAATGAAAGAAAGATTATTTATTAGATTTTATACAGTAGAATATCACTTTATTGCATTTGTAGATATATGTACGGTATATAATTACAATAGCAAACGTCAATAAAAGGTAAATAAATAGGTAATAGTAAAATCACTTGGTACAATACATTTATAGTAGCAAACTCTATAGTATGCCGTGACAAGAGTTATAGTAGAAACGCATGAAGCTAGATTCCTCAGTTAAAATATCTTACTATTGAGTTTATCTGCGAGGGCATCTACATGCTTGATCTATACCAATTTGTGGGCATCTACAAGCTTGTTCCATACCAACTTGTGGTCCAAGCGTATACCCAAAATTTTCCCGTAATCAGGATTGTCATAGAGCAGATTCTTATTTAAACTGAACATTATACGCACTGTTTTTTTTATTATCCAAATGTAGTCTGTTAATCGAAAACCAATCTTGAGCCTTAACCATGTTATTTCACCTCTCTCACTAGCTTCATTTAGGGTCAAACCATGGGATATATGTGTCATATCCACAAAATGCAAATGATTTGCACCTGTCTGCATGAGGATGTTCCCGAAAGCATTTATATATATTAAGAATAACACTGGTCCCAATACATGATTCAACAAACTGTAAAACATTTATCTGTACACCATATCGTTGTACTTTAATTATTGTGGTCGACAGTCAAATGTTTTTCAGAGATTCATAAATATCACACAAGGCGTATTCCAATCTTCCAACGCACCCGTAATTTTTTAATAAGATAAAAAATTGTTGTTTTGATAACTCTTTTGGTTATAAGTCCATATTGAGACCTGGTAAATAAATTATTTTATTGCGATTGGTAAGTTTTTTTATTGCGATAGTCCTTAGTGTTGCGATTAGTGCCTGTGAATTTCCTTTGTTTTAAGTTGTTATTTACATGATGAATAATGAATATAATCTTATTAGAAGCCGCTACATTTTTAACTTGATTTTACTTTCGTATATATCGAAGTAATGAATAAGTTTTATTTTATAGAAAACTGATAGAAAAGACAAAGTAATATATTGGAGTCAGATTCATTTGGACAAACTAATTGAGAGCATTCAAGGTCTTATGCAAAAGAAAATTGTGTCAAAAATGATGAAAGTGAGAATATTTACTCTGGTACTTCAATATTATGTACATATTGGAAATGAGCTTCCTATAGAAAATTATTTAGAGAAAAATATAAACTACGCTGTAAGTATGTTGTAAGATAACATTTTCTTAATCATATTTGTAACCTCTTCTTGACTTCTTATTTTATATTTAACAAGAGATTGATACTAAATTAACAAAAATTTAACAACGTAAGGCAACTTACAGAGAAAAGTTTTTATAAAGTGGCTCACTAAAATCAACGCCTTTCAATTATTGAGTTATGAATTTTTTAACAACAATTAAGTTTTTACAACATGTAAATCTCCAGTAACAGTAAGTACACATTTGAAAATCACACTTTAAGTCCTTTTTAAAAAGATTTACGAAATTTTTACAACATAAAGAAAAGAATTACTTATTCTCCGGGCAAATCCTTGTGAGCCCAAGAATATAAAGGGCAATATGTTTTATAAACTCTAATGATCGAACTAATGAAGATTATAGTAAGTATTAAAATCACAAGTCCAATATCATTATAAGTGAATTCTGGAAAGTCCGTAATTATTCAAACTCTCCGAAGCACTTCCCATGCTAAGCTATCGAATTTGACTATGATGAGGAATATCTGCGCACTCAGACTCAAGATCTTGAAGAAAACTAACGAATTGTCTGTGGTCCAAGCCTCCTGTTGTTTGGTCTTTAAGAGATTTCATTAAAAGAAGCTCTTCATATATTTCAAATTTAGAGGTACATCCACTGTGCGGTATCCTTTTGATTTTTTACTTTCGTCGAGAGCTATTGAGTATCATGTCATCGACTCAGTATTGACTGCAATTGCGTGTGCAGCGCATAATTTATGAAAAAAAAAACAAATTCTGAATAGAAATCGACGTAGTGTAATGGTAAGGTGCTCAATTCAGAGTTTTGGGTTCGAATCAGGAGATTGCTTTTTTTGTTTTTTAAGTAATTTTTGTTGTTCAATGTATTTCCTTAACGTACGTTAAGGTTAATTTTTTTGTGTGTCGGTTAGGGTTAGTTTAATTATGTAAGGTTGGTGGTTTATAATGGTAAGGGTTACTTTAGATTATGTTCGCATATTTTTAAATTAAACCGCGCTATCTGTGTTTACCAATCAGGCACACGCTTTTGCCTAGTACAGCCAATCAGAGTTGTGCGTACACACAACTGTAATGGAAATAAAAATGTCGCCCGAAATACGATTATTGCTGGCGGACCGCAAAAAAATCCGCAGCGGGTTGTGGTTTGCCCATGCCTTAGTGGATATTCGCGACCTCTTATTCTCCGAATAGAACCACTAGCAATAGAAAGGTGGAAAGGCAATGCGTTTACCATCTTCATAGACTGCTTGGACAGTTTCTGGTAATAGATTAATTCGATTTAATTCTCCCAGAACTGGTCTAAACGAACAAGTCAATAAAGTCGAACTAGAAATGAACGCTTGCAAGTTCCAAATAAGGATCACAAAGGACAGAAAGAAACTAAAGAGTAATGTGAAAAATTCATATACCCGACCATTTTATTATAATGTTAAGGGAAATGAAGTATATTATGGTAATGAAGTGTATCAGAATGTGTAGGGTATTTTTATCTAGATTATTTTTCTATTAGTTTTTTAAAAATAATGTTGTGCTGAAGTTTTTCGTCTCTGTACAATTTATTTTTATATCATATTTTGCAGTTTACAGATCCACAAGTAGAAACAGTAGATGCATTGAAATTATTTTCCACTATTTTGAAACAAGAGAAAAGCTTAAGCTTACAGACGGTAGATTCAAATATGATTTCTAAACTTTGGAAATATTGTTTGCCACTGTTAGAAAATATACAAGATGCCTTTTACGATGAATTATCAGAACTATTTATAGAAATAATGAAGAGAACCGATATTGACGAATTTGAAAATTATAATAGTGACTTTTTAATGAAATTGGTGAGCATAATTTATTATATTTAAATATTAATAATAGAAATATTTGTGCAAATGTTACAATTAGCCAGCGAAAAGTCTCAGCCTGTACATATAACCATTTCATTTCGAAAAGACAAATGTAGAGGCGAGAGACTTTTGTCTAAGAGAGTACAGAGGACTGTTAACTCGTCCGAAAGTTCCATTTCGCTTATGTCGGCTGAATTTTCATGAGTTAGTTATATTTTGCATCGTCATACATTGAGTAACTAACTTATTTTTAGGCTTTCCTTTTAGACCATATATGTATATCATATAGGAACGCAAAATATGTATGGTGTTCATTAATTTGGCAAAATCTTAACTCCTGGGAGTTTATTGCAGTGTCCATGATGTGAAAAAAACCTTTAACCTTGTATTTTTCTTGAGGATCTACAATGGGACCATCACGACTTTAGTAACTGTATTGGCGGCTTTTCAATCTAGTGCATAGACGAAGTGTCGAAATTTGAATCAGCGTCAATTTCATTTGCTAATTATTTGACATTTGTAATGATTTCCTTAAAGGAGTCATCCGAATGTTTATTTTGGAAATATTCTTTGGTTTTGTTTAACAACTCCATAACTTTGATTTGCATTAATTTGCTAACAGGATTAATACGATTTAAAGTTTCGTACCAAATTAAAATGGAACACCAAAACTTGAATTGTTTAACATGTTTCATTAAACCTGATGCTTCATCTCTTGCTGAAGAATCCATGTTTGAATCGTCATATATAACAAGTAATGCATCCTATATTTAGCCTACTTGGTATCGTACTGACCATCTCAAAGAAGACATATAACTTCTGAAGAAAAGAAGACATATAACTTCTGGACTATATTAAAAAAGTTTGCGAAGAAAAAGTGGCGAAGAAAGAAGACTGTGACAAAGAAAGAAGAAGAACTTCTGGACTATATTAAAAAAGTTTGCAGCTTCCACCGATGATTTTGCCATGTCATTTGCCACTAGATTGAGAGAATGTGTGCTACACGAGACAATGATTTAAGTTCCTAATTTTGGTTTGAAACCCGGTATGAGCTCCTTTCATATTAGAGCCATTGTCATATCCTTCACCTCTCATATCATCATGTGGCAGTCCTAGTGTTTTTAATTCTTACAAGTGCACCTTAGTTTATTGCAGGCCTCATGATTTCTCAATCGGTAAGAACCCTAAGAAGCTTTCATTTATATCTATAACTGTATAGGACTTATTGTTCTCTTCTTTATTTATGGAAACATATCAATGAGAGTCATTGATATACACTAAACAAGTGTATATCAGGCGAGCAGTCTAGCATGATCGAATAGTATTTTGCTTTAAATTATGGTAATTATCTTATTCTATATAGTTTTTCTTATATAAGTTGCTTGTTTCTCCTCTATTCTCAAAATTCTGCGCATGATCGAATTCGGCCAACAATTTAATCAACTTCAAAAAGTTTTCGTTGTCATTATAATATAATTCGTCAGATGTACCTTGAAATGCTAAACGGGATTTCCCCAGAAATTTGATGATTGACTTAATTCTCAATAGCACATTGTTCCAATAGGTCCATTCAGAATTTAAAATTCTCTGGGATTCGGTATCTATGGTTTGCGACGACTGCAGCCGTTGTCTAAGTTCCATTCAACATTTTTCTGCATCTAAATGGTTTTTTGAAGTCTCATGTGATTTTAGCGATTCTCCTACATTTTTTCAATTCATATAGCCGTCCATAGACAGGCGAGATGCGGTGTTACTAAAGAATTTACAACAGAAGCAGTAGATGGCATTCTGTGTCTACGAATAAATCAGCCAGTCTCTGAAAATTTGTTCTTTGTTTTTAAGCTTTCACTTGTAGTGCTACGAAGAGAACCTGCGACCTTCACTGTCCTGTGGAAATTGGTAATCATACAATGACTCTGGAGGTCCCTTTTTTACGAGAAAAATCCTATCTGCGTACCTGAATATACTATGCCACGTTGCAGGATCGGAACTCAATTCTGTTGCCGCCAGTTCTATTTCCGTTTCAGGTAGAACTTTTGACGATGATTGGACTTTTGCTACAGTACTTGAAGCACTGGCATTTGGCACGCTGAATTGATTCTTCAAAACGAGGTGAAGGTAACTCCCCTTGAAAGTTTTTGGTGGTTGATTAGGAATTCCTGAGAGTTCATCACCTTTCTGTAGGAAAGATTCCAATGTTCCCGACTGCTTTCGAAGTTCTCCATCCTTTTTCATGTACTGGTAACCTGATAATCGTTTTCTTCCATCTGATATACTGCGATTACTGCGAACATAAGAAGAACGAAAAAATATAATATTTTAGGTTCTGAAAAGTAAAGGTTATGAACTAATATTTATACATAGTCGTACATTCTTGTACATAGTAGGTATTATTGTTTGCTTTTATTTTTCGTTCGTTGAAACGTCTAGTTCAGATTGATCGAGAAAATTGGAAAGTTAAATTTAAATGCATTCTACAAGAGTTCACAGCCAAAGGCGAAAAGTGTCAAACTTTAGCTAAAATAAATTTAAAAAACATCTACAAATGGAAATTCGTTCTGTGGCACATAAGATAGCTTTAAGTTTTAAGAAGTTAAGTAGGTAAAAATTTTGTTTATAAATAGCTAAGTTAGGTAAGTACAGTTGCACAGCATTAATAACTAGAATTCTTTGTTCCAATTTTCATCAAGTGAAATTTATGTAATACAGAACATAGTTTACTTAACTATACCTTATAAGTAGATGTTCCTCTTATAAATATATAAAATAAAAAATAAAATATCTTTATTGCTGATTAGGCACATAGTACATCAGTTTGTCAATGTACATCACTGTATACAAAGTATATAAACAAATAAAAATGACATTTTAACATAAACAACAAATATAGATAGATAGAGATTTAGATACATGTGTATCTATGCCTGCACAATATAGTATATCTAAAAACATTTATAGTATTACATCGCAGTGTTATAAGAAATCAATAATATATCTAAGATTTATATATTAGATTTAAACTATTTTAACATTGAAATCTTTTTCTTGAGGTGTATTATTCAAAAATTCATTAAAAAGGCGTTTCTCATAAAAAAGTTATTTATTACTAGTTTAAAGTTACTTTCGCACTTAATGCATTTTACAGAACTGGGCAGTTTATTATAGAATTTTATGCACATATTGTTTGGCGACTTTTCGTATAAAGTTATTTTGTATTTAGGGATGTATAAATTATTATAGATAGTTAGATAGACTTTTATTTGCATGAGTGAACAATACATCGTCAAACAGTTAATATGAAATCATACAATCACATAAAAAA
>WYDF02025387.1:0-13017 GCA_009867245.2 Adranes taylori | reverse complement strand
CATTGATACATTTGGGGAGTCTTTAGAGCCTGCTTTAATTTTTTCAATAATAAAAGCACATTGTGTGCATACATCCGGGAGGCTGTGATAATGTACTTTCAAAACGATTCGTAATATACTTTTGTGTATTTTACAATGTTTGACTTTTGAATAATAGAATCCCTAATGAAAGATGTCAGTCAGGAATGCGTAGAGAAAATCTGATCCTCTCAGAAAATCAGTTTGGGCTCAGAACCAATCTGGCTCCAATCCAGCAAGTATCAACATCGGAAGCATTGGTGGATAGAGCAAAGCCGCATAAAGCACCAGTCGTACGGAGCATTTCTTGAAAGTAGATAAAGCATATGCTAGAATGGAAACAAGCATTTATTCACAAAATCTGGAAAATAGGTTCCAAGAAATGCAGTCGAAACCGTCAAGTTAATATTGGAAGAAAAAAGGTTGGCTATTAAAGCTGGGGAAGATAATCGGAACAAAAATTGGCTAGAGAAGATGTACCACAATGTTCGCCACTTTTGCCAATGTTATAAAACATCTATGTGTATGATATTAAAAACCTTAACAACATCAAAAACGCTGAACTTAAGCAGCGCAAATAAGAAACTGGAGCTTTGCACAGAAACAATTAAATCATATTACAAAAACTAGAAAATTCTAACCAACGACAGTAAAACAAAAATAGTAGGGTTCACAAAATTGAAACCATATCCCAATACAATTCACATTCTTAGGTCTTTAAAGATCAGAGATTCAACCACGTCTTTAGCAGTGATCTTCGATTCAAAGTTGGATTGGAGACTACATGCCAAACGAAGGAAGAAACTTCGCATGACAACTAGCAAAACACTTTATGCGATCCAACGGCACGATAGCTAAATTTCAGATAAAGATAGACAAAGAATCCTGAATGTATGCTAAGGCCAACTCTATTGTATGGAAATGCGATCTTGTGCAGAGATTCGGAATTAACACATAGAACAATTAAGATATGCTTCGAAAGATAATGGACGCTCTCTGATATGTTAAAATGCTCAACTCAGACAAGAGCCGGAAGTAGATGATTGGTTTGAAGATGCCACAGAAAATAGAAAGAAAATGATAGAAAGCTTAGAAAAACACGACTTCGGAAACGTCAATATTAGAGAAAGAGCAAAATAGACACTGGGCGAAAAAAGAAAGAAACAAAAAAATCTTCACTAGAAAAATACAAATTTTTGGATGGGAAAGAAGACTTGAGTCGTGCGCAGGAAGTAATAAAATGTTCGAAAGAAGCGAAAGTGAGGCATAAGCCAATAAACGAGGAAACAAATGAGGGTATTGGAATATTCTGAAATTTGGTGTCAGGAGGGAAGAAAAAAGCAGATAGAGATCCACCAATGAAGAAGCAAAATACATAGTATTAGGAAGACAAAGCTCAGATTTTAGCCAACTACATCGAAACCTAATACACAACAAATTAGGATTTTGCCCGCCTTGAAATAGAAGAAAGAATGGCCACTACTCAAAAAGTCATAAAAAATCACAAAACTTCAGAAGGACCCATTATCACATTCACCATGGAGGCAGTTAAAATCAAAAGACTAAGTTCTAAGAAGATATCGGAAGATGATGGGATTTTGAATCATGCACTAAATCTACTTCCAATCCAAGCAGTGAAGGAATTGGCAATTCAGAAAGTTGGAAGTTAGCTGAAATAATTACAATTCCTATAGAAGGTAAGGATCCGTCATTCCCAAAAAATAAAAGCCAGTAAGACTTTTGAATGGGTTTACTAAAATAATAGAGTCCGTAATAAAAGATGTCGTCCAGGAATACATGGACAACAAACTCATCCTCTCAGAAAACCAGTTTGGGTTTAGAAGCAATCTGGCTGCAATTCAGCAAGCGTCACATTGGAAGCATTGTTGAATAGAGCATAAGCCAAGCCACAAAAAGCTCCACTAGGATGCAGCATTTCTTGACGTAGAGAAAGCATATAATAGAGCATGGAAACTCACAAAATATGGAACATAGATATTCTAAAAAATGAAGGTCAAAACCGTTAAGTCAGAATTGGAAGAAAGAAGGTTTGCTATTCGTCGGTAAGAGAAATTGGAACAAAAATTGGCTACATAAGATTTACCATAAAGCTCGCTACTCTCGCCAATCTTATACAACATCTACGTGTACGATATTTCAAAGCTTATCAACATCAAAAATCGCAACGCAATAAAAAAACTGGAACACTGCATGGTAAAAATTACATAATGTTACAAAAACTGAACGAGAGTAAAACTGAAATAGTAATGTTTGCAAAACAAAAACCATATCCCAATACAATCCACATTCATAACAGGTCCAGATTCAGATTCAAAGTTGGATTGGAGACTACATGCCAAACAAAGGCAGAAACTTGGCATGACAGCTACCAAAACTGAACTTTATGCGATCCTATGGTACTATAGCAAAATTTCAGCTAAAGCCAGACAAAGAGTCTTGAATATAATGCTAAAACCAACTCTATTGTATGGAAATGAAATCTAGTGCAAATGCTCGGAATTAACACAGAGAACAATTAAGATATGCTTCAAGAGATAGTGGACGCTCTCTGGTATGTTATAAATGCTCAACTGAGGCAAGAGCCGGAAGCAGATGATTAGGTTGAAGATGTCACAGAAAATTGGAGGAAAATGATAGAAAGATTAGAAAAATACAATTTAATCAATTAAGTAAGCATACAAATAGAACAAAACCAGACCCAATTCCCACTTGGGAGATATGGAGCAAAAGGAGCCCCTCCCCTCCCTCCAGCACAAGCCAGAAACACGGCAAAAGAAGGAAGAAACAAAAAAAAAGTTCACTAGAAAAATAAATATTTTAGGATGCAATAGAAGAGTTCAGTCGTGCGCACGAAGTAAAATGTTCGAAAGAAACGAAAGAGAGGCAAAAGCCAATAAACCAGGAAGCAAATGAGGATATTGGAATATTCTGAAATTTGGTATCAGAGAGGAAGAAAAACGCAGATAGAGATCAACCAATTAAGGCGCAAAACACACAGTATTACAAAGCCAAAGACAAAGACAACGCACAAATTTTAGCCAACCACTATGAAACCTAATCCACAAATACGGATTCTGCCCGCCCTGAACTAGAAGAAAGAATGATTAATCAAAAAGCAATAGAACATCATAAAGCTTCAGACAAAAACATTATCAGATTCTCCATAGGGGTCACTAAAACTCAGGGGTCACTTCTAAAACTCACAAATTGTGGCAATTGAGAACAAAATCAAAAGACTAAGTTCAATGAAGGCGCCGGAAGCTGATCGGATTCCAAATTGTGTAATAAAGCTACTTCCAATCAAAGGAGCGAATGAATTTACAAATATAAATAGCCGCATTATGAAGTTAGAGCATTATACAGAAAGTTAGAAGTTAGGCGATATAATTACAATCCGTAAGAAAGATAAGGATCCGTCACTGACACAAAATTAAAACAACAAGTACGTATTATGCCTAGGTTAGTACATACTTGTAATTTTACTGCTATATTGAGGTACATTTAGATGCGCTGACCACAAAGATTTTTATCCAATAATTTTATGATGCTTCAACATTGTTTTTACTTTATTTATTTTAGCCTATGTAAGTGGATTGGTGGTCACTAACACGTGACTTTATTACTAGTATATATTTTTCGTTACAATATTAGTTTCAATAACATGGGATGGAATAATTGAATGGTACGAGACTTCATTTTGTACTTTCAGAACGATTTAAAATGTACTTTTGTGTACTTTACATTGTTTTGATCTTGGAATGGGTTCGCTAAAATAACAGAGTCCATAATAAAAGATGTCATCCAGGAATACGTAGAAGATAATCTCATCCTTCCAGAAAACAATTTTGGGCTTAGAAGTAAACTGGCTGCAATCCAGCAAGCGTCAGAATTGGAAGCATTGGTGAATGAAGCAAAAGACACAACAAGTATCACGAGTATGCAGCATTTCTTGAGGTAGAGAAAGCATATGCTACAGTGTGGAAACAAGCATTTATTCACAGAATGTGGCAAAGAGGTATTCTAAGAAATATAGTCGAAACCGTCAAGTCAGTATTGGAAGAAAGCAGGTTTGCTACGAAAACCGGGGAAAAAATAAACTATTAAAGAAGGTACATCAGGAAGTGGATAAAATGTTTGAATGAATAGAAAGAGAAGCATAGTCGATTAGGATGAACATATTTTGAAATTTGGTGTCAGTGTGAAACAAAAACGCAGGTAGAGATCCACTAATTAAGGTGGAGAACGCACATGACTACAAAGTCAAAAACAAAACTCAGATTTCAGCCAACCAGTTCTAAAACTCACAAATTGTGATTCTGTCCGACCTGAAATAGAAGAAAAAATGGCCAAAACTTAAGAAAGGCAATAGAAAATCACAAAACTACAGAAGTAAACATTATCAGATTCTTCATGGTAGCAGTTGCGAACAAAATCAAGAAGCTAGTTCAAAGAGGGCACCGGGGGCTGAGCGGATTTTGGATGGTGCAATAAGGCTACCTACAATACAAACAGTGAAGGAATTAACAAATATAATCACAGCATTTTGAAATTAGAGCACTATCCAGAAAGTTGTAAGTTAGCCGAAATAATTACAATCCCTAAGAAAGATAAGGATCCGTCACTGACACAAAATTAAAGCAACAAGTACGTATTATGCCCAGGTTAGTACGTACTTGTAATTGAACTGTTGTATTAAGGTATAATTAGATGCACTGACCACAAAAGTTTTATTAAATAGTTTTATGATGTTTTACACTATACAGTTGGATTAGTGGCCACTAAGACGTGATGTGATATTATTACATCAATGTGTTCCGTTGTAATATTAGTTTCAATAACATAAAATGCAGTGATCGAATGATACAAAGTTTTCATAATGTAATTTCAGTACGATTCATAATCTAATTTTTGTACTTTACAATTTTTTGCCTTTTGAATGGTTTCACTAAAATAAGGGAGTCCTTAAAGAAGATGTAATCCAGGACTACGTAGAAAACAATCTCATCCTCTGAGAAAACCAATTTGCAAGCGTCAATATTGGAAGTATTGGTGAACAGAGCAAAAGCCACAAAAAGCACCACTCGTACGCAACATTTCTTGACGTAGATAAGGCATGTACTAGAGAGTGGAAAGAAGCATTTATTCACAAAATGTGGGTAAGAGGTATTCCAAAAAATGTAGTCGAAAGCGTCAAGTCAGTATTGGAAGAAAGCAGGTTGGCTACGAAAATCTTAAAAAAAGGAAGTGGATAAAATGTTTGAATGAATAGAAAGGGAAGCATAGTTGATTAGGATAAACATATTTTGAAATTTGGTGTCAGTGTGAAAGAAAAACGTAGTTAGAGATCCACTAATTAAGGGGCAGAACGCACATGATTACAAAGGCAAAGATAAATACGAAGACGTCAAATTAGAGAAAGAGCAATTCTAATGAATTAACTAAGGATACGAGTAGAACAAAACTACACCAAATCCCCCATTTTGGAGATATGGTCCAAAAGAAGAGCCCCCAGTATTAGCTACAAAAAAAATTTTTGACCAGAAAAATACAAAGTTCGGAATGCGAAAGAAGATTTGAATCGTGCGACAAAAAAATGTATAAGAAATATAATACCTGGCCACATATTGGATTCTGATATATACGTTGCAAAGTAATGAGACCTTGCCAGTTTAAAAAAATTTCTAATAGGGCTTTTAAAGTGGTCGTAGAACCTATAAGCAGTATTGTGATTCTTCGAAATAAAAGATATTTCTTATTAAGCTGTGGACCTAAACCACAAATTGCCAGAATATCTAAAAACAATCTTAAAAGATTTTCCATTGACTCGTAGACCATTTCTTTAATTAAAGTATATTTTTATTACTTTAAGAATTTAAGAACTCTTCTCACAGCATTTATTAAATCTTCAATCACCATACAATTTGTAACATTAGTTGTATCAAAATAAAATTTAATGTTTCTATTTGTTTGGCATGAAACATATTCTTAATTAAACTAATGTATAGATCGCTTATATGTTCTTTAAAATTAACTTTGATTAAAAAAAAACATGTATCCTTAAATAATTAAAAAAATCTTAATAATATGTTTAATATTTTATAATAAATATAATATATTGTAATTATATGCCCTGTAATTTTAAGATAATTAAAATATTTAATATTATATTCATATTTGTTTATTTATACAGTTAATAGATTTAATTTTAAGTAAAATGCATTAAAAACAAAACAAACAAACTGTAAAGTAGTAATTAAATAAATATGGAAATATTGTCTTTTAGTATTTAAAAAAAAATATATTAAATATTTAATATTTTATATTTAGAAATAAATACTGTTTTTTTATTCAAGTGGATTTTTTCTTGTTAAAAGTTAACAAACGTTCTTGAAGACATTAGCCATTTTCAAACTAACAATTTTCAAGGGAATCCTATTTATTCTGCTGTAGATCCCAAAAGATTGCAGAGAAGAACACCTTTTTTGGCCCACGGACCGATAAAAGATGTTTTAAGTTGTTTTAACAAAAAAAAAATTATTATATTTTGAATAAGAATTTTGTTTTAACGCGGACGGGTTGAAAGTCTCCGCGGTCCGGTGTCAGTCAGCCGGATCGACGGTTAAGAATAGCTACCTTAGACGATAGCGGAAACTAATGTTTTCAACCTTCTACCAATCTCTATCATCATTTTGAATCGAATTCTTGGGAATCAATCCCAAGATGATCTCAGGAAACAGTTTATAAAATTCGATAAAAAATCTCAGATTTTTCAAAATGAGGAGCGAGATTGATTGAAGGTTGGAAACATTGGTTTCTGCTATCGTCTAAGGCAGCTATTCGCAACCGTCGGTCCGGCGTATCGGCAGCGGGCTGCGGAGGCTTCTGTACCGTTATTTCTACATAACATATCTTACGTAAATGTTCAGATTGCGATTGTTCAAGAGTTTTTTTGCATGCGAGTTTTTTTTGCATGAGTTTTTAAAACATTACTGGCAATACTATCTACAATCAGAAGTATTTAGTGATACCAGGGAAGGGCATTTTAGGTTATTTGTAGATTATGTTTTTCTTATTTGATAAATGTTCAGAATGCCATTATTTTCAATTTCACTAATTGCCCTGAAATTCTTAACTAATGCAAATTGACACTCAGTACCTACACCCGTTACAAGTGTATCCAAGGAACGTTCCTTTTCCGCGCTTAATCTGATCAAAAGTTTCGTTGGGAATTCCTAGAAGATAAGAAAGACTTTTTGCTGTAGGATTAATATCAAATGGAATAGGAATTGGTGCAAGAATATTCTCGTCAAAGTAGTTATGATGACGTTAAAGATCAGTTTGAAAAACTGGCACTTCAAACGTATGGCACTTCATTTTAAGTAAGGTAAGTTTTCTTATGATATGTAAAAAATGTCTTTTAATTAAAATTTTTATCTTTCTGGCTTGTCACTTCCTTCACTGCTTAGACTGTAAGTAGTGTTACTGCACAATTTGGAATCTGATCAGCCACCAGCTCCTTCTTTCAACTTAGCCTTTTGATTTATTCTAAACTGCCTCCGTGGAGAATCTGATAATGCTTTCTTCTGACGTTTCTATTGGTTTCTGACCAATTTTTCTTCGCCATTCTTTCATCTTTTTTAGTTCGGGCAGAAACCCCAAATTGTGAATTAGATTTCGAAGTGGTTGGCAAAAATCTGAACTTTGTAATACTGCGTGTGCTGCGTCTAAATTGATGCATCTCTACCTGGTTTTTCTTTATCCCTAACACCATATTCCAGAATATGCCAATATCCCCATTTGCTTCTGTTATCGACTATGCTTCTCTTTCTTTTCATTCAACACTTTATTCACCGCCTATTCACCGTTTTCTTTCGGATACCGAACTTTGCATTTTTCTAATGAAGGTTTTTTTGTTTCTTCCTTCGTTCGTCCTGTATACAGCTAATGCTGGTGGCGGCGGAGGGGGGGGGGGCTTCTTTTGGTCTATATCTCCAATGTGGGGATTTGGTCTGGTTCTGTTCTACTCGTATGCTTAATTAATTTATTAAATTTACTCTTTCTATAATTTTGACATCTTCGGAATCGTGGTTTCTAATCTTTTTACCATCTTCCTTCTATTTTCTATGGCATCTTCAACTCAATCATCTACTTCCGGCTCTTGCCTCAGTTGAGCATTTTTAACATACCAGAAAGCGTCCACTACCTTCCGAAGCATATCTTAAATGTTCTCTGTGTTAATTCCGAGCTT
The DNA here is from genome assembly GCA_009867245.2 of Adranes taylori. Taxonomy (NCBI): domain Eukaryota; kingdom Metazoa; phylum Arthropoda; class Insecta; order Coleoptera; family Staphylinidae; genus Adranes; species Adranes taylori. The sequence goes on along the minus strand of WYDF02025387.1, from coordinate 4,730 downwards.
CTGCACCAGATTTTATTTCCATTTAACAGAGTTGGTTTTAGCACTACATTCAAGATTCTTTGTCTACATTTAGTTGAAATTTTGCTATCATCGTGTAGGATCGGATACAGTTTTTTTGCTAGTTGTCATGCCAAGTTTCTTTCTTTGTTTGGCATGTAGTCTCCAATCCAACTTTGAATCGAAGGTCATTCCTAGATACGTGGCTGAACCTCTGATATTTAAAGACCTGATGTGAATTTTATTGGAATATGGTTTTCGTTTTGTGAATCGTACTATCTATTTCAGTTTTACTATCGTTCATTTTCATTTTCAAGTTTTTGTACTATGATTTAATTGTTTCTGTGTTCCAGTTTCTTATTTGTGTTGCCTAAGTTCAACGTTTTTGATAAGTTGTGTACTATCGTACACGTAGATGTTGTTTATAATTGGCGAGAATGGCGAGAGTGGCAAACCCTGTGGTAAATCTTTTCTCGCTGATTTTTGTTCCGAGTTTTCTTCCCCGACTTTAATAGCAAACCTTCCTTCTTCCTATACTGTCTTGACGGTTTTGATAATATTTCTTGGAATACCTATTTTCCACATTTTGTGAATAAATGCTTGTTTCCACACTCTAGCATACGCTTTCTCTACATCGAGAAATGTTGCATACGAATGGTGCTTTTTGTGGCTTTTGCTCCGTTCACCAATGCTTCCAATGCTGGAGCTTGCTGGATTGCACGATTTGGAATCTGATCAGCCCCCGGCGTCGTATTTGACCTTAGCCTTTTGATTTTGTTCTAAACTGCCTCCATCGAGAATCTGATAATGCTTTCTTCTGACGTTTTTTAATTTTCTATTGCTTTGTGACTCTTGGCCATTCTTTCTTGGCAGTTCGGACAGAAACCTAATTTGTGAATTAGTTTTCGAAGTGGTTGGTTAAAATCTAGGATGGATCTCTACCTGCGTTTTTCTTTATTCTTGACACCAAATTCCAGTTTCCAGACTATTCCCATTCTTCTATTTCCAGACTATTCAAATTCCAGACTATTCTCATTGGACTATGCCTCTCTTTCTTTTTTTTCAACAGTTTATCCACTTCCTGCGCACTACCCAAGTCTTCTTTCGCATCGTATGGCCACATGCAGCGAATGTCACAGGAAAGATGCCAAAAGAAGATATGGCAGTAGTCAGCACCAAATCGAAGATCTCGTTGAACCTCGGAACGACAACGTCACGGTAGCCATGAAGGCACCAGAGCTTCACCAAGATGACTGGCTTGACAGAACAAAATGGAAGCTAGGATACGAGAAGGGACTACGTTATCCATGGCTTCCATGACGTTGTCGTTCGAAGGTTCGTCGATGTTCAATTCTAGATCGTCCTCTCCGTCTTTGATTTGGTGGTGACCACTGCCACATTTTCTTTAGCCACCTTTCCTCTGAAATTCGCCGCATGTGGCCATATCATTAAAGTCTTTTTGCATCTGTTGTGTCTATAATATCTATATCAATGCCCATTCGTTCTTTGATCTCCGTATTTCTTCTAATCTAGTAAGGCCACAGCTAAGCCTATAGTAATCCATTTCTACGATTTTTAGAGATGTGTGATCTTTCGGTGTAATTTCTAACACTTCAACGTCATGTAGGGTTATACTTCGAGCACAGTTTTGTATACGAGCGTTTATCTTGTTAACTTAGAGTTCCACAGAATGCTCAGGGTTGCCATATTGCATCACCCAACTCCTAAATTCGTTTTTATTGTCTCCTGCGCTTGTAATGTTCGTGTCCAGGTATTTAGTGTTTCTAATTGCATTATCATTGCTGATATTTAAATCGTGTCCATCGGCTTCAATTACTAGGTATTCTGTTTTGGATGTATTTACTCCCTGCCTCCACTTTTCGTATTCCTTGTGCAATTTCCTTAGCATATAGTCTATATCTAAGATCATCTGATCTACAGCTACTAAGTTGACCTGATGTTCTGCAAAGTGAAACGTGAAAAGTATATCATGTCCATATTTCGAACTTTTCTTCGACAATTATTTGGTGTTGTACTTAGATACATTTTGAACAAGATTGGAGCAATGCCTTAGGCCTTTCATCACTCTCAATTCTTCTAAAATTTCTTATCCACTTTTTATTAGGCTCGTCATATTTTAGCATAATTTTTGTACCGTTTTTACATAAAATACACTTAAGGGCAAAGAAGACGAGCAAAAGAAAACAGTACTTACATGAAATAAAGAAAAAACTGAGAGTCATAGCTACGACGACGGTCACAGAAAAGAACCGGCTAATATAAAAAGACACTCGCAGCAGAAGATACTGAAGAATAGGAAATTGAAGAGTAGATGCTAGGAGAAAACGAGACAAAAACAAATCGGTCTAAGGAAGAACAGCAGGTATCTGAGGCAAGAAAAAGCACACGACCTAAACAGAAAACAGAGGGAGGCAAGGACAGGAATAATGCCAATATATTTAGAGCATAGTCTTAGGAAATGGATATTCTCTGACCTGAAGTGCCTAAAGTGCAAAGAGATAAGGCACAAGCAAAAAGATTGCAACAAGAATAACTCCAACAATATGGAAAATAACGGAAATGGAGATATGAGCGCGAAGGACGAAAACGGAAAGAACGGCAGGTGTTCCGTATCTGAACTGCATGTACAGGGAAAAAAACAAAAATAGAAATGGCCAACAATAATAAAAATAAGAATACAAGCGTGCTGTCAATTGATATAAATAGAGACAGTAAAGTAAATAAGCCAGACAAATAAGAGTAATGTAGGCGAACCTCAATAATTGTAAAGAAGCATTAGACCTAATGGTGCATTCCACGATGACAGAAAGTGTAGACGTAATGTTAATTACTGAATACAATATGGTGGGGGTGTGAATAAATGGATTGAAAGTAGAGAAGAGGTTAACAGGAGGATTGGATGGTTGACGAGTAGAAGGTTTGAGAAGGTATGTGGGGGTGTGGATGTGGTGGGGGAAGTCGCGGAATTGATGGGAGATATTGAGTAGCAGGAAAAGTATAGCAAAATTAATGAAACTAAGTACAACTGCAGGTATAGATGGATTATGGATTAAGAGGTGATGGCTGGTTACTTGGCATCAGGGATAAGTATGGGGATAAAAGAACGATTGCTAGATTTAGAAGTGGATGTGAGGAAGGAGGGAATAAGTCCTGAATGAATGGTGACGACAGAATGTGTAGAATATGTAAAAAAAGAGGAAAATTGGAACCAGTGGATGAAAGAATGCGAGGGGATTCAATGGAGAGAGGATGAAAAGAATGAGCGGGAAAACTGGAAGGTTAGTCTGGAAGGAAAGTAAGAGGAAGTAGGGTAAGGAAGGTTATTGAGAAGGCGTGTAAGGAAAGGCGTAACGAGGATATGAAAGGAATGGGAACGAAACGATAGTGACTGAAGTTGGAAGGAGTGATGGGCCGTGGTATTGGCTTTCCTTGCTCCCTGGTAGTGGTTTCTAATGGAATTTTTGTTTTTTGTTTGTTATATATTTGTTAAATTATTCACATGTTTTATGAATATGAATTAAGTGAAGTTAATATTATCATTATTATTATATTAGTTTAAGCTAGAATATTGTAATTGTGTTGTAATTTCGATATTGTTAATTCATAATATAATATTGATATTGATATTTTGAATTGTAATTGGATATTGGAAAAATTTTGAGAATCATATGCCAAATAAAGGTCTTATAATTATTATAAAGGATTTCCGTAACTCACTACCATTCGTTTTAATTAAGCCTATGCGAAATTTGCCGACCCATGAATTTGTTTACCCATAAATTATTTACAAAGAAAAGTTAGTGTTCCAAAAATAAGTTTGGAAGAAAATTTAAATATAACAAAAAAAAAAAATAGAAAAAGAAACCGCCAGCAGGTATCGAATCGTCAAGTTAATTTGTTTATTTCACTGCTGTTAATTAGACAAATGTAATTAGCATATTATGTATGCTATGGGATTACAGCTTACAGAAGACTTTAGTTTGATTTTGAAACGAAATTATGCGCAAAAACAAAAGATTTTTGTATTAATGAGAAATGTGTATTGTTTATATGTTTATACGTTACTAGTTTCACGTTCATATATTTTTTAATTCTATAGGACACACTCTTGTTAGCCATCTCTGTATATAAAACACTATAGTTGCGATAAGCTATAAGTTCGTAGCTTACAATGCGTTTCGAATTCGTCGCATGTCGCATTTTGTTGTTTCGTCATTCGTGTTATGCGGAAGCGAGTAGTTCAAATCAGATTCAAGTTTCGATTAATATTGGAAAATATTAATTTTTATATAATATATATATATATATATATATATATATATATATATAACATTAATTTCAAACGTATAATTACGTAGGAGAAAACTGTGCTTCCCTAGTTTTCAAGGTACACACGCCACTGGATGACATAAATAATAAAACAAAATAATATCGTAAATAAAAGAAGCATTTATTCTTTGCTACGATAATATAATAAATAGAATATGATAAATTCATAATAAAAATATTTATCCAAAAATCGTTAAAAAAGCGTTTTCAACAACTTTCAATTTCAACGTGTTTATTTTTCCACTGTACTATAGTGCGATTTTTGAAAGAAGACGGTCGGAAGGAATTCGATTGGAATGTTATCTCACTTAGGGTTACCCAATTTCAATTAAGAAATTGATAAACAAATTTTAAATGGTAAAACGAAAACTAATGAATATTAC
>WYDF02025377.1:0-13017 GCA_009867245.2 Adranes taylori | reverse complement strand
TTCCAAATCTCGCTTGAGCTGTTTCGACGATTCCACGTCTGTTGTGGTTAGGCCTTCTGTGGCAACTGGCGAATTCCTATTCTTCAGGTTCGATGCAGTTTTCCTTTCATTTGTTTCCCATGTATCTAGGTTTTTTTCATTTGCTGGCGCTCTCGTTTGGCACTGTTTGTTGCCGAGGACCAGCAGGTCTTCACCATTCGCCACGGACACAGCTCGCGCCCTTTGTAGTGGTCTTCTTTCTATTCCCCGGCTCCCGAAGATAGCATTTTTTAAAGTTTTTGGTCTCCCCTCCCATCTATGACTTCAAACTGCTTGAGGCTTTCGCTCCCTTCTTTTCTCTCTGTCGATTTGTTTTCCACTTCCTTCTCCTGCTTCTCACCATCGCTACTGTAATTTGTTGATTTATCCATGCACTATTTTATTTGGTTTCGGTATTCTGGTCCCCACCCACCACGGAGCCTCACATTTGGGACGCTTTCTTGATCTGGCGACAAAGTCGCCAGGGTTGCCAGAGCAGTATAGGAAGGTGATAGTGACTTCCTGCGTGCATTTCATGGGTCCGGTGATGGTCCGGATCCACTTCGCGACGCCATAAATCACTCCCCTCTCCTCGCCTTAGCCGATTGATCCAGGCCGGCTATTCTGGACCTCCTGATTTATGGTGAATCTCGGGCCGGAGTAGTATATTGTAGGCTTCTGTACTACAGCCGACGTCCGCTTCCTCAACTACTAGGATTCCGTTCTCCCCCCTTTCAGGTCTCCACGCACGGCATAACACGTGGGTCTTCCGACTTCTTTTTCAGCCGCTCGCTCCGAGTCAAACGCTGGCTTTCAATCCGCTCGCTCCGGGTCAGACGATTGACTGAATTTTTGTGCTAGTTTTGGTTCACCCCGGGTATTTGAATTCCCCGGTACCACCCATATATGGTAGGCATTCCCCTATCCACCACCCGGGGAGGCGCCCGCTGGTGGACTAGCTACCCCGCACGGGGCTTTAAGTTGAACTAGATGCTTTCCATTTTTAGTACCACAACAGCACAGAAACATTTTAACTTTTCTAGTAAAAATATTTCAAATTTATAATATTGAAATATATGAAATATGAATTAAAACTCAATACAAAAAGTGTTTTGCATTGAATTTGATAGAAATACTATGGCCATGGTAGTAAGAAACTATCCCGTGTTAAATATTAAAGATTTTTTCTTTCATAGTCTTACTCTTACTGCCAAGGCACGTATAAGTCAAGTTTTCCAAAACATTAAATGCTCGGACAAGGAAAAATATGTTTTCCGATTTACACAATCTGTCAGAACGGATTTACTCCGTCTACGCTTTCTTGTTAAAACTAGCCTACTGTGACAGAATACTTTCCATGCAGCATTTCATAATTTATCACTATTGTAAAAGTTTAACATTCCTCTTGCTTATATGCTATAGTGTATTAAAATATTGGCGGTTGCTTCGGACCTTACTGAGCAACGTATGGGTAGGGAAAAATGGCTATACCGATGATGTTTGCATATTTCTGCATCGTTGGTTGCATATAGTGCTACACATACGGTGGGCGACGTCGCTTGTTGTTGTCAAATATTTGTTTTCGACATGTAAATTGGAATCGCGCGCATTCAAAACAATTACCTAAATACTACCAGTGTCGATATAAAAATTAATTGTAAACAAATTACCAGAAGCGCACAAAATTTTTGTATAAACATCAGGATGACGTCTGTTGAAAAATCCAATGTGGTAGTTGAAATGAGTATATGCTATTCTGTAGATTGGAAAAAGTCAATGTTGCCTGCAGCTCTAGAATGGGTGAAAATTTGTACCACCTCTCAGTGTCCCCTCTGAGCAGTATGTCCAGCCTTGTTGTCGGTACATTTTCATAAATCTTCGTATATCATAGACCTGAATGTAAACAAAACATTATGACTACACGTTTTATTTGAGGTTATGTTCCTTTTGTTCGCTTCGTAGACTACATCTCCGAAAACCTCGACTTGAACATATTTAAAAAAACGACGTCATACACGAGTTCTGTGTAGGCAGACGTCACTGAACTCAAAGTGTCGAGGATTATGGCTTGTTGCATCTGACTTGCTAATTCTTCAGTTCTGGTCTCAAAAGTCTGTATGCTCTCAACAAAATTTATTAGGGAGGACCTGACGCTTACCATGACTCCAGAATGACGTGGATATTTTGACAAAATGGCTTGCGATATTGAATTTTTAACTCGTATAGGAAATACTGATATTTGGCATATAGGAAATACTTTCTCTTGTTCCTTAATTTTAATATTCTTAACGGCAGAGCTAGAAAATTCGATGAAGGACATCTCTCGCTTAGTGGAATATACGAAGGTCACTATTTATGTATTGAGTCTTGTCAACGCTGAATGTTTTAGGCGCCATCTCGCGTTTCCATTAGATAGTTTGACTCTGTGTAACATAACCGATAAAAGAACATTTTTTTCATTTCAGCGCGATTTGTGTTGTTATAGTGTGTTGAAAAAAAAAATCTCAACGACAAATGTAACTAACTCGGGTGCGATGATTTATTACGACTTTTGACGTGGATTATCAAGGCAAAAGTGCTTCGATCAACTTATTTCGACTCTTGTCGATGAACCCCCCATCCTTTGCGACTGTAAAACGCTGGATGAAGGAGTCTAAGCGTTATCGTCGTTCGCTCACGGATGAACCAGAAGAAAGTCATCCAAAACAGCTCTTCTGCCAGAAAACATTAATACTGTACAAAAACTGATAATGTAAGATCATTATGTGATATACTGTGAGATGCGGCTAAGCTCATAAGTTCCAGATACAGGAAATAACTTATTTGTTGTTTTGTGACATAGGATGACAGAACAAGATCTCTTACAACTCTTCAGCAAAGAGAAAAGTCTAGTTTACTGTAATAAAATTCCAGATCCAATACATAAACTCCCTGCTGTTGAATAAAATCCACATGTTAAGAGGTCCCTATTTCTCGTTTTAGAAGGGGAAATAAATTGAAAATGTGTGGTTTTAGAAAATAGCAATGCACTTTTTTCAATTCCGGTAGCACAGTGGTTCCCAACATATGGGTAATTAACATCTTTTGGGTAATATGGTGATCCAATATGGGTAATCCGCCGCCAAAAGAGGCAAAGCGGGCGGGAACGTAACTAGACGTAGATGCAAGCGACAGTAGTAGCCTAACACGGATTCTAAAGCACCCGCCGGTATGTGTTCCAAAATCGCTCTAAAATGATAACCGTCCAGTGGAGCGCTATTTTTTCGGTTTTTTAGAACAGGTTTGCTGATTGCCAGCTGTCAAATAAAAATCCAATATGGCGGGAGACAAGACGTATCCGGTTGTCAAAATTTGGGGGGAAAAGTTACTTAATAAATTAGTAATAAATTTTATTACTAATGTATTTTTCTGCAAAATTTGAATTTTTCGTCGCAAGGTGACCTGTGAAATTTTGAATATTTGTCATTTGAACCTTAGGCATTAGTTCGACTTCAATATACAAAATATTACAAGAACATTTAGGCGTGAAAAACATTTGTTCTAGTTGGATCCCACATAATTTGACAAAAACTCAAAAATATCCTCTTGTCGATTGATGCAAAGAAATGTTCAAGAAATTCATGGATGGTGCCTGAAAAGACGTATATAATTTTGTAATAGGTGACGAATCATAGATCTATGAATATGAGGAGGATACTAAACAGCAATCAACTCTATGGGTGTTTCAAAGTAAACTAAATCCGACAAATGATGTTCGCGCTCGAAGCACTTAGAAACAAATGGTCACTGCTTTTTTCGGAACGCTGGTCATGTTGCAACAGTACCTTTAGAGGAACTAACATGGTTAACTCTGAGTAGTACACAACCATTTGTTTCCCACAAGTCGTCGGTGAAATAGGGAAAACGAACAAGCATCTTCATGACAATCCGAGATCTCACACATCGGCTCACATAACCGACTATTTGAACACTGAAACCATCGAACTAATGGGTCAACCGCCTAACGGTCCAGATTTTGCACCTAATGACTTATTTCAAGCCATTAATTGGCAGAAGAAGCCATTAATTCGTTCAAAAACCATGTTTTGGAAATATCTCAAGCGGAATGGTAAGATGATTTGATAAATGGTTCGAACGCATGCCAAAGTATATCATCATGAAGAATTTTTTGAAAAACAAGAAAGCAATTCTCATAGACAAATAACTGTTTTTTATTATTAGGCTCAATACTTAAATAGTGACAACACAATGTCAGGTTTGTTTGCGGTTATTAGGTGGGTTGTAGGAAAGCTCTAGTTCAAACAGATTTTATCATCATTTTCTACTAAGTCTCAATATCCTTAACAACGTAGGGTGCAACCGGCTCTTTGTCTATGCCATAAGAGTGATGTAGACGTAAATATAGTACTTTTTAGGCGCCGTTATGGCGCCGGATGTATTTAGTTCAAGCGCACACTGATCACGCGGCAGGAATATGAATTGGAGTCTCTGGTTGAGACTTGCATGCTCGGCAGTTCGTATCTGCCACCTATATGGTTATTAAGATGTTACGGTACATAAGCGTCCTCATCAAACCATCTTGATAAGCAAGAATAAATCCCTCAGACTCAGATCCCAGATAAACAAATCTTATAAAGCCAAAGGTTAAATGTTCTGATAGCTCCATATCGGCAATGGCGTTATAACACTGGCCATGAAGAGATTTATCCCGATGGAGGTGTTTGAATATTGCCAATTCTGATTTTCTAACTACCTTTTTGGCAGCCTTGATATTGCTTCACGTTTATTGCTTCACCACAGTGAGCCTGCATATATGCCGAGAATGATGGTCCAAGGGATTCGGATGTCTTTCTTGTAGCTTTATATAAAAATGCCCCTGCAGCCGCTAATTCATGCGTGCGGACAAACTAGGTTGTCTACGTTGCTGTTAGGCATTCCTATTACCATACAGTAATGATTGACTCAATACTCAGAAGTCCTCGGCCACGTTCATTTCGTGGGAGATAAAAACGAGGCAGGGAAGACCCAGGATAGATGATATGATTGATATGCATCACTTTTTTGAAGATCGGTCAAGTATATTCAGTTCGTCTTACCGCCATTTTATGATACCAAAATAATATAATACTGTGGCGACAGCATTCTTAACTCCACTTAATCCGGAGCTCCAAATTTTATTGATCGTGTTTTTGTACTTGCTGATGAAAGTTTCTTTGATCTTTGCTGCATGATGTATATGACTTTTAATCATACCGAGATACAGGTATCTTTCATCAACTTTAAGGCGTGAGAAGATCAATTCGTCGGCAAGCTAAATATCTGCCCTTTCTGCATCCGGTATTCTTCTTCTGAGATGGAACACTGCGCATTTTTCTGATCCAAATGCCATACCATTGTCTTTATTGTACCGGTTGACTATGTTAAAAGTGTGGGTTAACTAGTTTTCGGCGGAAATGCTGAGTTTTAAGTCATACATATAAAACAGATGACTTACATTGTGCATTTGTGTATCCGGCTACCTGATCTACCACACGCATACCCTTTCAAGCGAAGTACAGCTACGTATGGAGGGAGAAGTCAAATGCAAAACATAAAAGGGCTGAGGGATTTCCCTTGGCATATTCCCTTTAGGTAATGAACTAGGTTAGCTATATCATTCTTCTTATCAGCTTTAATGACAAAGCATGTTGACCATTATTGCGACATGGGTGTTTGGGTGCAAGTCACTAATCTTGTTGGACTTTTAGGCTCTTCCAATGGTTTGATAACCAAACTATGTGGAGTAGTGTCAAATTCCTTCTTGTAATCGATCCAGTCATAGACAGGTTGCGCTTTTATTGTATTGCGTCCTGAATAACGCAACGAACAAGTAACAAATTTTCTTTGCAAAAAGCCAACCCCTTCATAGATCCACGTTTTGAGAAGATATATCCTCAAACGGGTTATATCGCATTTAATATTCTTTCCTTTAAGATACTAGTAAATATCTTATAGCAAGTGGTTAAGCAAGTGATGTGCCTATAATTTTTTGAAACAGATCATGGTCCTTTCTGTAAAGTAAAGCTGTCCGCTCTTCCATAAGCCACAGTGGAATAAGGAATTCCAAAAGAATACGTAATAATGTATGGGCCAGGCACTGCGAAGTTCTTTTTACCTTTCAAAGCCCTCTGTATCTCATCAATTGTTACAGGCGAACAATTATCCTGCTTTTGGACGTGAAGTTCACAAAATGAATTAACAAGCGACATCGCCGGAGTCGCTACATGACGCGAAAACAAGATACTCCCATCCTAATGCCAAACTCTTAGAATTCATAGGAGTCTATCCAAAAATCTTGTGCAGAGGGCGGGCTTCCTTAATTTCCCATGTGGTCCTTCTGAAATGGCGTGGAGGGATTGTGATGAAATATAAAGTTGTCACTAATAGACATTATCTTTCGACAGTTTTCTTTTGACTTGCAATAGCACACAAAATCGGGTAATGCGCTCTTATTTAATAGTTACTAAAATCACTTCATTCAGTTTGTGATGCAAAGATCTAATCTTTTTTATGATCTTTCGAATTTTCTGTGTATATTTTTTCCCAATTGTCATAAAATCCACCAAATTTCGTAATATAAAAATCTAGTGTCACTTAATCTGTCCCTCCAGCTTCTTCCTCTTATTAAGTAATTTCTGCAGATTTTGTGCCACTTTGACGTATGCCTTCTGGGACTAATTATAAGTTCTAATAAATTTAGTTCTAATAAGTTTCTTTCTACCACACGGTTAACCGTGATAATATATTTTGCTTTTGGCAAGTATTTAGAAAATTGATGGCGTTTTCTTGCCTGTAAATCTTCCATCTACCCGTGCATAGCATTGTATGCATCGGCCAGTTCTGTGCACATTTTGCTCGGGTCATTTACATCTTCATTATTATCTTCCTACAATAGCTGATAGCTTTGTCTTTTAAGATAGTCCCGACGTTGGTGTTTGGACATATTTGAGTATGCTCAGGAAGCATATGCAGCCATATCATTTGCATCCTGTTCATGTAGCCTTTCTTAGCGAGTGCACTTAATTCATAGGCACGCATTAAATCCTATTGCTACCTCTCTATCCACTCCAGGCGTTCGGTTCTCGCGTTGTAATCAGTTCCTCTGTCGTTAGAAAACTGGCATCTCCACTGATCTCATCGAGAACTAGAGCTCCAGCCGAGGACCTGCTTTTACTTGATTCTCTTTGATTTTTGGGAACTAAGTGTGTAGTTTTTTCTGGGAAGTTAACTCGGAAAAAAGGAACAATTTTTCGTATAACAGTTTTTTGTAAAAAAAAAATGTACTTACTCAAAAACTTAAAAGAAGGGTCGATTTATCGGTGTTTGTTTGAACGTATGTATGTTCAAGAATTTGTCTTTCCCTGTGGGACCGATCTGGATGAAATTTGGTAGACAGGTGCAAACTATAAATCTGCAGAATGGTTTTTAAATTTTGTTATTAATCCAATATGGCGGACAGGAGCAATTTTTCTTTGTTCAGAAATTTCGTATACAAACTAGGAGGCTGAAATTTTTCACACAAATAGCACCTCGTATTATGCGTTGCAAAAAAGTCCCATGATGCCCAGTTGTACAATAAGCGGTGTTGCCACGTTTAGAGTTTAACAAACTTTTTGTTATATCTCAGGGACGATAAAAGATAGGACATTAGAATAAACTTTACTCTCTAGGCTACATAAAGGCCCTTCGATTTGATTTGAAAGATTTTTTTTCTAAAATCACTATTTAAGATATATATATATATATAGGATGTATTATATTTTGCTAATTTTGGGGTCGATTTTATCAGAAACTTAACGAAGGATTTTAATTAAATTAGTTCCTTGAATAATTAAGCGACTTAGTGTCGGATTAATTTGACCTTGGAAAAAAGTGTACTGCCCTAAATATCTCGGGACTTATGAAAGTTTGAAAAATAAAAGTTGGGGAGTGTATGTAGGTTTAAAGGGCCTCAATTCTGCCAGCGTGAACCACTGAATATACTTGAGCCATTTTGAGCAATAAAAAAAAAATTTACACGTTCTTGGAACACCCTGTATGTTTTTAAGATTTTGGTATCCCTTGTAATTCTATTTAAAATGATACCACATATGATGAGTCCAACTCTTATCGTTTTAAAGAAATGACCATTAATAACTTAAAATTCCTTAACTTGTCGCCATGGCAACCGATATTCAACCATCATATTATATACATGTAAGACCAACGTATTAGCTCATATATGCAAAGCTACACTATTTTACGTTGCATGAGACATATAAACTGCTTTCGCAATTGAATAAATGTTATCAGTGGCGGGTTCACATTATAATTTTGGGAGGGGTTAAAAATGATTATTTTATTGAGAAATTCAGTTTTAAAATTAGAAAATTTAAATTTCGCATATGGCATATTGTGTTATGTGTCGACTGAAAGTAGTGCCATCTCTGCGAGTGCTATAGAGCGCGACGTTGCCACATTTAAAATTTAACAAACATTTTGATATATTTCAGGAACTATAAGATACACTTGAATAAACTTCATAACATAGGCCACCAAAAGCTCGTTCAATTTTATTTGAAACGTATTTTTTTTTAATTACAAACTAACATATATACAGGATGTTTCTTGTTTTGTTAACTTTCCGACCGATTTACTTCAGACCGGTTATTGCACTACATTAAATGTCTCGGTTCCTATGAAAGTTGAAAAAATAAAACTTGGGGAGTAAGGGTAAGACCGTCGAACCTCAATTTTGCGCAAAGCAGACTCGAAGAAAAACTGACTCAAAAGCGGTAATAGGCAAAGCGTAGGCCCCGGCAAAGCGGGCCGCCAAAATGCAGCATTGCAGAGATGATTCAGGGTTAATTGACGCTTAAGTTGGCTAAATCTTATGAATTAATTAAATTACTAAGGCCTCATGGATACATTAAATTAATCATAAACAAAACTATTTTATTCTAAAAAAAATGTTTAAAAAGAATGTTCAGTTTGAACAAAACATTAAAATTTTAAACAGTTTTTAATACATGAAATATTAGAATGATGTTTACATTGTATGTTCATACATTTTTCTTTGTGACATGAACGTATCTGTACATATGTGTCTTGTTCGTCATTTCGCTTCTGTCAAGTGAACTCCTTTGGGGCGTCAAATACATCTCTATCGTAGTAAGGTACCTATTTTTTTTACTGTCATAGCACTAGTGCAAAAATACCAGTGATCGTCAAATAATATTCAAAGATTTGTTAATACAGAAATTCAGTAAATTAGTTTTGTACTTCATTTCGGTCCCTAATTAGCGAAGAAAGTTGTATTATGTATTTTAGGCATATCAAATCTTTTGTGATAAATTTAATCTTCTTGACTTACACAACCCAATTTTAAACTACACAAAATGTGCAGTTCTAACTCCATTTTGTATATTTCTAAATCAGATATACAAGGATTGGTTCCAGTATATTTGAACTGTTATCCACCAGATGGAGTGAGCATCCGGAAACTTATGTCACTTTAATTGAGCTTCAACTAGTGGCTAGTTCATATAGTTTATTTACAACTAGATGTTAGTATAGAGTTAGGTTAGTTAATGAATTCTTGCTCAGCCTCCTTTATTTTACAAGCCGTGTTCTAAGAGACTTGGTAACTGCGCAACTAGTCCGATATGTTTACAGTCACAGATGGCACATATCTAATGAACTATATGTAAAGTGTTGTGTTTGTTTATGTTGATTACAAAGTATTTCGTTTAAAAAATCTATAAAGATATTATTTAAAAAAGGCTTGCATATATTTTAAGGCAAGACATATAAGATACTCGTTATATTTCATGTATGGATCCGATCAATCCCTAGAGCAAACCGGAAACCAACTAGATGGTCTGCTGTTTGTGCAAATCATTTTTCAACACACGGTATGCAATCTATAGGTCGCCATCTAGCAAAATAGAGAATGTGCAACTTAGATATCCGAAATTATCAAACTCAGCAATTCCACAAATATTTTCGAATTTGTCAACATATTTTACTAAGCCAATGGTTAAAAGAACCGATCTAAGTGTTCGCGAAAAAGCATTGTTGGAAACCAAACTCTGAACATTCTTACAAGGAGACAATATATTGGATTATAAACAACTTTTAGAAAACCAGATGAATATTATTAAAAATATGCGTGAATGGAGCCTAATGATATTAAAAATTGTGTGTGGTTTTATATCTTAAGAGACTTCAATAATAGCGTTTTGCGTTGTTATATAAAAACTAACGAATATTTTGTTTTGTAAGTGAATTTGACAGGACTGAAATACCTGCGCAAGATTTAAATTCGATCCTACCCGCAAGTTTATAGACG
The DNA here is from genome assembly GCA_009867245.2 of Adranes taylori. Lineage (NCBI taxonomy): Eukaryota > Metazoa > Arthropoda > Insecta > Coleoptera > Staphylinidae > Adranes > Adranes taylori. The sequence goes on along the minus strand of WYDF02025377.1, from coordinate 2,630 downwards.
AGATAATGGTTTATTTGAAAATATCTCGCTTACAGAATGAAGTAGCTATTAAATATTTTTTAAATAAAGTAAATGATTGCTTCAAAAATGTTGTGAGCATCCAAATGTATAACACATAACTGATACAATACATTATACCATATTTGTATACAGCGAATAATTCAAAATATAACATCTTAATATATGCACACTTAGAAACAATTAACGTTGAAATGGAAAATTTTAAGAATTAGTTGTCAACGCATTCATAGCGTAACGGTGGAGTATGGGATTCGTAGTTCGATACAATGCGATCTTGTGCCTATATTTGGAATAACAAAAGGTGTTGATAATAGCTAAACTCTATGCTAGAAACACGTGTCCACCTTGCCTCAATTTTTAAACAAATTCTTATAATATCTTTTTCATAATTTTTTTTTCGAAATTAACACCTGCATACTTAAAATTCGTCTTATTGCGTAAAGGTAATTACTACTTATATTCTTCATTAAAATATCGTGTTAGTACGTGCTGTAATACTGGAAATGAACCACATGTGTTAAGGTCTTCCATTGTTAAAATCCCATTTTCTATTAAAATCACTGTAGAAAGAACTTTGGTCATCTTTACGATGGTCCGATGCTTCTCAGAAAAAAAAACCAATATAGCTATTATACGTGGTGATCTTTGATTATTAAAGTCCTTGGTCATTTTTCCTTGCATTTATTGGTAGTCCTTGCAGTCCTTGAAGTCCTTGCATCATTGGTAAATACATTAATGGTTCATCTTAATTTGTTAATGTGTCAATTCGTTCAAAGGCATAACACATGGCTGATGCAATACATTATACCATACGTCTATGCAGCTAATAATGCAAAATATGACATCTTGATATATGCAAACTTACATGCAATTAACGTTGGAATGGAAAATTTTAAGAATTAGTTGTCGATGTACTGATAGCGTAACGGTTAAGTATCGGATTCGTAGTTCAATACAATGAGATCATATTGTGCCTATATTTGGAATAAAAAAGGTTTTGATAATAACTAAACCCTATGCTAGGAAGACGTGTCCACCTTTCCTCAATTTTTAAACTAATTCTTACAATATCCTTTTCATCACAACATTTTTCGAAATTAACACCTACTTAGAAAATATAAGCTTTCAGCTATTATATATACTTTTCTAATTGTTGCTCAAAGACTATTGTTATTCTAAGACCATTGTCTATTGTTATCTTTGTGATCATTTTCTATTACCTCATAAGAGATATTCGCAGGAAATATCTTTGTTTTTGAAAATATATTCTCAAAATGATGTAGATAACAATTCACATTATCCGAAACATATTTTAAAAAATTTATCGAACAAATGTAGATACGTCATACTTTTGATTAACGAGATTTATGGTAACAGTAATTTAAATTTTAGAGGTGGTAATATTGTAGACTAACGCTTCTCAACCTTTTTTGATTTGCGTACCCCTAACCGAATGATTTTCATAAATTTACCCTTGGAATAGATTCTGATCTAGAGGCAATAATAAAAAGATACACGAATTAAAATAGTATGAGTGCTATATTTAATTATTACATTTTAGCACTACAATCTTAATAGAAAATACTTTTTAATTAAAACTGTTTTATTATTCAGCTTATTGTCCATTAGTTATGTTATTTGTATAAAATAGAAGATTTTTGTAAATATAAGCTGCAAAGACTTTTGTCACTTCTTTTACTTGCACATTAATGGTAGCCCTGTGCTTGCTTTGCTCTATACAGTTTTTTGAAGTTGGGTTCGAAAGAAGCCAAGTACAGTATCATATCTGAGGTAGCATCCAACTTGTTTATGGATTTGTTTTTGATGTAGGTGTAGAATGAATAAGCTATAACGAAATGCGCGCTTGGGTGTACTTTACTCCTGTGATATTAACATAAGAGTAGCTTAAAGACAACTACTCATAGGAATCAAATTATATCGGTTTTCTATTCGGAGGAGTCCATTAGAGGTATAGTAAGGGGCGGCCTTATCTAAGTAGCATAGAGAAAAAATAAATTAGATATAAGTAACGTGTGGGTAAATTTTACCTGAAGTGTTAAATAAATAAAGCTATGGTTTTTGCCATACAGTGCCGATCGAAGTTGGCCTGACGTGATATTTGTGTTTAGTAAAATTAACCTAAAACAGTACTGTGTTGTAGATTTTAGTATTTGTGTTGTTGAATAAAAATATGTTACTAGCCATTTATATAATAAAAGTACTCTACAGATTTGTTTGTCTACATACGTTTATTTAAGTGTAATGAAAACATACACGTAAATCATCGTGGGTATGTCGTATTTTGCAAAAACACCGTACGTGCATCGTAAGCAACAACTTACATAAAAATGCTCGACAGAATATCGTAAGCTACAACTTATGTACAATACATTATCTCCTTGTAAAATTTTGGCATTCACAACTATTCTTGCCCACAAATAAACTGGATTTAATAGTTTTAGTGAGTGTACGGTGAATAGCGACTGGAGAGCGGTGGACTGTAAACACCTTGTGATTTTATTCTTTTGGCTTGTTAAAATCGGTTGATATTTCGCTTAGCGATTTGACATTTAATTAGAGCTATTAATTGAAACTAGTTTGGTTCACTT
>WYDF02025366.1:0-13017 GCA_009867245.2 Adranes taylori | reverse complement strand
ACCAGAAAAATCCTTGAATGGAGACCGAGAAATGAGGCCTATCGAAGTAGGGGACGACCACCAACAAGATGGACCGATGATATAAAACGCATCAAATCCAACTGGATGCAGTCGGCACAGCACCGTTTCGAGTGGGGTAGATTAGGAGAGGCTTATGTCCAGCAGTGAACACAATTGGGCTTATGATGATGATGATGAAGAAATTAGCATGTGATCTAGCAAAAAAACCTAACAAAACAATGAAAAAATGGTTCACGGATGTGGCCAAAGATATAGCAGCCATAGACGGAGAGCTACGTGTAGCCTCAAGTTTGTACGAAATAACAATGTTTGAAGAAATAAAGAACATTAAAAAAGTAGCAGATAAAAAGAAGAAGAAGTAAAGGAATAAGTGCGGAATCATACAAAGGCGATATGGGAGAGGTGTGTTCATGACATATGGATGAAGAAAATAGACATCGTATTCAGGCGGTTATTCCAGCAAGCAATCGAATAGCAGGAGCAAAAGGGCTGAGGAGTCCTATTTGCATCTCGAGAGTCGGGCAGTTCCAACGCTTGCGTGGCTACCACTTAAAACCATGCAAGAATGGAAGACAGGACATGAAGTCGGCATAAAAGAATTCAGCTCGGGAGGGAATTCACCAACGGGCAACATAGCCAGACTACTCACCAAGTCAATAGGGGCCGTTAAAGCAGACATCGTGAAAATCAAGGGTAATGGATCCAAAATGGTGAATATCGGACGCTTGGTATCGGCATCACCACGTGGAAAAATGTAGAAGTAAATAACGTCGTGAACTTCAGAAGCGAGCAAGAAGGACGGACAGAGGCAAAACAACTACAACTAGTTAGAAGTACAGTCAGCCAGCAACCATCCGTTGCTTCTAAAAAACACGGTAGTATGTTGAAGTCATGAACAGGAAAAAATATCATATATTTTTGAAACTATAAAAGTTTTATTAAATTACTGTGCTTTAGTGAAATACAACGTTAAGCTGTAAAAGAAGAAGGTAGGGTAAGGTTGATTCCATAATACTCCACGGTACGTTCCTTAATGTTATATTAAACATTTTGTTATTATAGATATGAAAATATTTTGAGCGAGATATTTGGATAATCCGGACCACGGACTGGATGCTCCCTGATATCTCCTAAGTAAAGAATATGCAACTTTCTAGGCACAAAAGAAAGCCTGTAGGATTTGCAAGTTGTTAAAGTTAAAGTTATTTATATGTATGTGTTCATAATAAAGTATCCCTTTAATTTATACAGCAGAATTGAGCACTGATTAGTATAAACAAATCTAAGTTTATTTGATATTTCAGGATTTCATCTCAATTAAATATTCATCTAATTCTAATGGATTAAAGATATTTAGTATTAGTTGAGCAAACTTGGAGAACTAAACAAATTAATAAACATGCAGTTTCGTTTAATATCAAAAACAAAATAGTTGTAAATGTACTATGTAGGTACATAGTACATTTACAAGGTCAAGCTTGTACATATTTTGTATGTATACTAAATTTACTTACACATTAAAACGTGCGAATAATGTCTAGGTAAATTATTTAATAAGGTGTTATTATTCAATAAGAAGATTTACTAGTTAGTTTTCGACAGGTGTGTTTCACTCAGCTCACATCAATCTAACGGTAGGCTCCACAGTAACTTGTCTACTTGACTACCATCTACGAGCGAAAAGTGTAATTTACGACTACCCTTCGGTCCAACGTAATAAAAAACATACTATGTCGTCTCACGTGGGTTATCAATTTCGTCTACCTGTAAGAAAGAACTCTGTAACTTAACTAAATGTAACGTTTATTGAAAATTTGAAAATGGCTTGAATAGTCCAGGTCATGGTGTAGTCGTCAGGCTATGTCGTCATTAGGCTATGGATGCACTATGAAAAGAAGGTACTGATGACAGGTTCACCTACAGCTAGAAATACGTATGTACACTTTCTAACTTTATAAGCAATTTGGGTGTTTCATATCATCAGTAAGTGCTTTGAGTTCGACATCTCATCTAATTATTAGTCTCCTGCAAATTATTCATGCAAATTATTCGAAATGCACGCTGATGAAATTTATGTTACCACGCGTGTCTGTCTGAATTCTTGGCAGAACATAAAAATTTATAATTATACAAAGTTTTGGTTGGCTGGTAAACTGAATCATTTACTATCGCATTAAGATAGCATTAGCATGCGGCAATGCAATCTTGTCAGTTGATAAGAATACTGACATTTTTAGACATAGTCAATTAGCGATGTAAGTACGCATTTATTGGTTTTTTTTACAATTATTTTATATTGACTATGATTAACAATTATTTGAAAAACAATTTATTTCATATTTTCGTTTTCAGGATTGTTTAAATTGATTCAATAAAGAAAACGATGTTTATCAAAAGCTTATCAGAATAAGCCTGTACTGTACGTCAGTTTCATTCTACTATCTATCGTACTATATATAGGTGGCATAGGAAACAAAAACGTGACCCGCGTTTTGCCAAGATCCTGTCAGGTTTGTTTTGTTTTGTCGAATGCTAAAGGTCCTTGAAACATCTCACAGGACATCACGTACCTTATTTAAATACGACAGCGAAAGACGCTCTAGCTTTCTTTTTCCGTTGTACTTTTGACAAACTAGTAAATTATATTACGAAAATGTTCGATCTAGTTAGGTTTATCTAACTTTCTAGCGAAATTTGTTTTAAATTTGTTCCTTTTCGGCAATTATTGTTTTGTAAGAAGAGAAAATAAGTATGAAATAACTTTTATTATTATTTCTTCACTACACTTGCTTGCGCTAATCTTTTACCTTACCTTTACTCTACTAAAAGATTAAAAGCAAAACCTTTTTGAGGGACTTTAAGGAACCCACAGTTACTTGTCTTTTTTGTCTTTGATATAATATATATGTACGTAGTACTTATATTAATATGAAAGATATAGGATTTACGTTTTGAGCTACAATCCGTTCATACTCAATTTGAAGAGGGGTTAATAAAGAAGGAATGCAAAAAATAATTTTTTCAAACGAATGTTTTCTAGCTCAAAAAATTAAATTTAGGGCGTATCTTTTCAACGAGAATTACATAAAATCAATTTAGATTTAGAATAGTTTTTACTCTTCAATCATTTATATCAAAATGTAGAATGTAAGTATTATTTACCGTCAAGCAGCAAGACAAATTTTTAAGTAACAAGGTGCTAATTTTGTAAATGCTGATGAAAAAGAAATTACAATAATTATTTTAAAAATGGAGGCAAGGTGGACACGTGTTTCTGGCATAGAGTTAGCATACAGTTATAACCCTCTCCATTCCAAACATAGGCGCAATATGTCATTATATTGGACTATGAATACAACACTCTATCTTTGCGTTACGGACGCTGCTATAAATAATTATTATAATTCTCGATTTCAACGCCAATTGCATGTAAGTATGCACACATTTAGATATTGTATTTGATTTTATTCGCGAATACTACGTTTGACATAATGCATTACATCAATTATGTTTAATGCATTTGGATGAAGTAGCATCTTTACAGATTGAGATGAACCATTAAAGTGTTTATCCAATAAAGTAAGGGACTTTCACAATCAAAGTTCGCCTCGTGTGATACTTGCATTGGGGTTTTTCTGTGAAGCGTCGGACCACCCTAAAGCAACAACCATCCAAGGTTGTTGCTACAGCGAGAGTACTCAAGTATTAGAGAACTCTAATACCAGAGGTGAACTACTGGTGTTAAAAGGTGTTAAGATTTGATTGTTAAAGTCCCGTTTCTATTAAGATCGCTGTAGAAACAACTTTGGCCACCTCTAGGATACTCCGGCGCTTCACACATAAACCCCAATGCAAGTATTACACGAGGCGAACTTTGATTGTTAAAGTCCCTTGCTTCATTGGATAAACACATTAATGGTTTCACGTAGTTATAATTGTGGGATGTCTCTAATTTGATATCAATAACTTCCTGCCGTTGAGACTACGGTAGGTTTGTTAGAGGTGTTCATTATATCTAAGTTGTTAGTTATAATTTAATAGTAGAGTGACTCACGTCGTATGTTCATAACTGAGTTTTGCCAGCTCAGATGGTGCGCATTCGCATTGCAGCCAAAGATTAGGTCAGGTCCATATCCTTTGGCGCTCCTTATCAGCTTGTCCGTTTCTTTGTTGGAAGATTCTGTTCGTCAAAATGTAGGTAGGCCGATCCGAGCATAAACCCGTTAGGATCACTAGTCTCTTTTATCTTTACTACTGCTAACTGCTGCTAAGTCTCTAAAACCGATGCCGATGATTCAAATTTCCTTATAATAAGCAACTCTCTTTACACAGCTTAGATGGAACTGTTTTAGGTCTATAATGCAATGAGTTTTCTGTCGGAGCAAAAAAGTCTACAGATCAACAAGACGAAATCAAACAAGTATCCCCTTTAAATTGGTTTATTTGAAATTATGCTATTTAATGGCACAGATCGCATAAATATGACAATGTCTACAATGTTAGGGAACTGTCATTGACTCTGATATGAGATGATGCAATCAGACACACAATGACTCAAATCATTTACCGAAAATTCCTTATGCAATAAATATTGGCTCCTATCATGGCAACAACTTTATTCTTATAATAATGTACTTTGGCTGTTTCTATCCCATAATGACTTATGGAATATTAACTTCGGGCCTAGGAGCCAATGCTCACCGACTCTTCTTAATGCAACAACGTGTTATGCGAGCTGTGTTTTACATAGGCCACGTAGTTCGGTTACTACGTGGCCTAACAAAGATAACGCAAGCTCTTTTTGACACAAAAGATTTTAATTTTCAATATATTCTCCTGCTAATTCCAAATTAGCACTGCCTTCATTTTAGGTCGATGAATTCCTGTCCTCGAATTAGCTATTTACAGCAGCGATTAACTCGGAATCAGGCGAAAGTCTTTTACTGCCGAGCCATTTTTTTCAGATTTGGAAACAGATGATAATCGCTGAGAGTCAAATCTGAGAAATAGGGCGAATGAAGCATTAATTCAAATCCAAATTTATCGATTTTGGCCACTGCAATCACAGACTTCTGAGCATCCTGTTGGAAAAGCACTTTCTTCTTTGCCAAATGAGGCAGGTTCTATTTGATTTTGGTGCTTAATTGTTGAACAAATTCGCATAATACTCTTCATTTATTGCTTTCCCCTTTTCTAAGTAGTCGATCGAAATAATTCCTTGGGAATCCCAAAACACACTTCCAAAACCTTTCCTGCTGACAAAACTCTTTAGTTTCGGTCGACGCAGGAGGTTTCTTAACTGCTATAAAATGGCGTAAAAAGTCCTATGGATTGCTGCGAAAACATCTCATCACATCGCGGGAAACACTCAAACGATTCAGTTTTTGCTCTGGTGTGAGCAACCTGCAAAACCCAACGCGCCGAATATTTTTTCATTTCCAATTCTTCAGATAAAATTCTGTGCACACTGTCATTTGATATACGCACTATGTCTGCTATATCGCGCACTTTTACTCGATGGTCTTCCAAGACGATACGGTGGATTTTTTCAATCATATCCGGGGCAGTAGCAGTTTTTGGACGTCCACTACGGGGTTCATCATTTGTGCTCCTTCCTAGGACCACGCTTAAATTCAGAAACCAAGTTTTTATACAGTGAAAACGGAGAAACAGATTCCAAGAATGTTGAATCCTGCTCTGCTTTGTTGTCGGTTGTTGCCAAGTCTTTCAAATGAAAGTAGTTTATCACTGCTCACAACTCAGTTTTTTCCATCGTTTAAAAAATCAAACAATATGTTCATTTTGGCGTACGATCAAAAACAGGCTAATTGACAGATCGCTCCGTACTGTCATATTTAACCTGCTAAAGGATGATTCTACAAAATGATAAAGAACGCTGGCCACGTACCGAACATTCCTCGTATAATTGCGGGATAGCTGTAAGTTAGTTTTTGTTGAACCAAATTACAAACCTTTTATGGACTATATATTTATTCGGCACTATGTTTTGTTTTTAATAACTTTAGTTTATTCATTCAAAGCAACGCACAAAAACATACCTACGATACGCGTTATAAAAATCTTCTTAACATTCACTGTGATTATTAAAACAAAATGCCCTCCTTATACATACGCCATAGCCTTTACAATTCCTTGTCTCACAAAATCTGTACAATTAATATTTTGATTTTAAAATATTTGTTCTCCCTACTTCATAAAAGAATTCTATAACAATTTTAAGTGCATGGACTAATAAAAGGTGAACCAGTCTGTGCATATAAAATATTGGTAATTATTTCCATCTCACTTTTTCAAAAACAGTTGTGTAGTATGCTTGCACTCTCATTCTGCCAATAAAAATTTTATTCTATTCCAAACCATCACAGTCTCTATATTTACCTACAGCGTGAACAGCTACTACGCAGGCCCCTTTCCCACTGCTTCCGAATTAGGGAATTTTCTATCAGGTCTATGTTGAACTTTCGAATTCGTTTACGCACGAATTCGCCAAGACATAAATCCCTCCAACACATCTGCCCCTTGAGCAGACAGCTGCCTCTGTCGGTTTTGCCGCGAAGTGCGCCTTGGAAAGTTTTTAACAGGACAGTCTGTCGTGACTCACATGCCAGAGAACCTAGAACCTTTGAATTTATCTACGCATTAATTTTCCAGTCCATGAATATCTGGGTGTCCATATTTACCTACGGTGTGAACAGCAACGCCGTCCGCTTTCCCACTGTTTGCCCATTTGGGAAATTTCTAACAGTACTATGTTGAACTTTTGACTTGGTTTACGCACGAATTCGCCAAGACATAAATCCCCCCAACACATGTGCCCCCCTCAGCAGACAGCTGCCTATGTCTGTTTTGCCGCGACCTACGCCTTGGAAAGTTCTTAGCAGGATAGTCTGTCGTGATTCACATGCCAGAGAACCTTGAACTTTTGAATTTGTCTGCACATTAATTTTCCAATCCATGAAAATTAATGCGTGTCCTTCGCACTCTGTCGTGGCCTTCCCTTGTGCACGAATTTGACAAGTAATGAATGTCCCAGTAACCATATTTTTCTGCCTTGTTTCGTTCTATACAGCTCTTACGTCACTTTTGGGAAGTTTCTAACAGGATAGTCTGGCTTGCTTCGCACAGCCTCCAATGACACCATTAATTTCGCAACAGCCTCCAATGACACTATCAGACACTATTAATTTTATTTTGCTTTCATTATAATGTAAATTAAAGTTTCACGCCAGACCTTCTTTTTAAAAAAAATTATTATTTACTTCAAAAAAATTAATAATTTTACAAAATAAAGATTTTTGATTTTGTTTTACTTATTTACTCTTCTTACTTACAACATTATATAAATGACACTTAAATACGTTCCATAATTTGCCAAGATAAAACAATTTATTCAATTATATTTATAATTAAAGTTTCATATGATTAATACATTTACGACTGCCAAGTCTAAGCGAATAGTGTTACTTGTTAGATTCTTTTTTATTTATTACACAATACTTATTAAACTCATTATGCAAGATTAACAATAATGAATTATACTATAATTAATATCTATAACATTTAAATCGATTATCTTGCAACATCTTGCTGTTTTACTTATTTACTCTTCTTACTTACAACATTATATAAATGACACTTAAATACGTTCCATAATTTGCCAAGATAAAACAATTTATTCAATTATATTTATAATTAAAGTTTCATATGATTAATACATTTACGACTGCCAAGTCTAAGCGAATAGTGTTACTTGTTAGATTCTTTTTTATTTATTACACAATACTTATTAAACTCATTATGCAAGATTAACAATAATGAATTATACTATAATTAATATCTATAACATTTAAATGAATTATCTTGCAAAATCATCCAAGAATAAGATGGCTCCCGCGTTCTATATTAGACACTGAACTCTATACTACATACTCTTACGCTAATTGCTTAATACAAAAATGAACAAGAAGGTATCAGCGCAATTGCTGCTAATTAAATAGTTTGCTATTGTGCGTTCATTTCCACGATGGCGGACGAACGAATAGATACGAAGTGTTATTCCGGGTGTCTCTGCTATTGACATCATATTGCTCGATCTGAAGTTGAACTACAGAGATGCGGATATATATCTTGTATCACCATTATAATTTGAACGTTCCGTCAATGAAAGCGCGCTCAAGATGGGTTAAAAGTAGTTTACTTATGGTTCTAGCTATAATCCGCCATAAGTCATTAGACAAGAACAATTCAAATTTATATTGAGAAATTGACAGCAAATTAATTGAGGTAAAAGAAACTTTAAAATTACTCTTTCTAATTCAAAACTTAACCAGTAAAAAAATCTGAACAAAAAAAAGTAAAAACAGATTATCTTCAATCTACGATTAGATTAAAACATTTTCCAAAAGTTTTAATTCTCGTAACCAATGACGCAGTATAACTGTTATATACCTCGTTTTTTTTTTGTTTTCGGTCTCACGTTCTATTCTTGTCTTGCGCGCAGCGCTTTAGTTAGTTCCAACGAAAATTTGAATAGGGCTATAGGCTCCTTACGCATCATTTGACGTTATTTTTTTGCGAATCTGATTGAGTTAATCTCGGGGGCACTTTTTTTTTTTGAGAGAGCGCAAAGAGAAAGAGTCGGAAGATTTAACGCTATGAAACTTGGAAACCTAATGGAATGTCTTTTGTTCCGTCCAATTAAATTATGAATTCTGCGCTTTTTTAGGTGTATGTTTCTATAGACCTAAAATAGAATTTTTATTTGGTTTATTATAGACGGTTTGAATTATAATAAAATTGGACGAGTATTGAGATTGAGATGTTTTATTCTTTGGGAATATTTCCATCACCAATAATAAGGAAGATACTAACAATCCCGCTTATTCTAGGACAGCTTGTATAAATTCTATAAAAGTTTAAAATATTAATCTAATAAAAATATAAATTGTACAGAGATACAATTAATAAAAAACAGCATATATTATAAATTTCTATTTCATACGATACAAACATAAAAAATAATTAATCTTCTTTTATCGTACAATTTCCAATCAAATGCTAAAATGCGACAAAAAAAAACACGACATAAAACTCAAATTGCATTTATTACAAAACTGCAATATTATTCTGTAAAAGATAAAGCAGGCACAAATATAAAACATAAAAAATGCGAAAAATAAAACAGTAACACAGCAAATGAAATGTGATTATTGACTCGACAAATGGATTTCACCATATTGCAATTTATGTGTCGTGAAATGGGAACATTTTCAATTAAAAATTGTAGCAATAGAAATCATGTTTTATTACATACAGCTATTAAAATTTGTTTTTCTTTTACAAATCGTTACGTTATACAATAAGCCTTTATATACTATTATTGATTTTAGTTCATACAACAAGTACAGTTTGTAATGATATAAACACAGAATTTCCTTTATTGTTTTTTTTTTTGAAGTAGGATTTTATTCAATATAATAAAAATCAATTACTTCAGTTTGGTATAGAAAACCTCTGTAATATAAAGTACATTTGTATAATAGTAGAATAACGGCTTTACCCTATAAATCGCCAATCCATGAATCCCCGGTCCTCATATATCCGTAAGGCACCGCGACAGCTCCGCTTTCGGCTTTGGCGTGACCGCTCTTGAGTCTCAGTTAGGAAATTTCTAACAAGACTATGTGGAACTTTTAAATTCCCTTACGCACGAATTCGCCAACCCAAAACATCTGCCCTCTGAATGGGCAGCTGCCTCTGTCAGTTTTGCCGCGATCTGTTGCCCTGCTCCTCGAAAGTTTTTAACAGGACAATCTGTCCTGATTCACATGCCAGAGGGCCTAGAACTTTTGAATTTGTCTACGCATGAATTTTCCAATCAATGAATATCTCGGTAACCATATTTACCTACGGCGTGAAGAGCTACTACGCTGTCCGCTTTCCCACTGCTTGCGAATTAGGGAATTTTCTAACAGTACTATGTTGAATGTTTGAATTCGCTTACGCACGAATTTGCCAATCCATAAATCCCTCCACCATATTTGACCCTGGGTGGACAGCTGCATGTGTCAGTTTTGATGCGAACTGGGCCCTGCTCTTGGAAAGTTTTAACAGGATACTCTGTAGTGTTTCACATGCCCAATAGCTTAGAACTCTGGTATTTGTCTACGCATTAATTTTCCAAGCCATGAATATCTCGGTCTCCATATTTACCTACGGCGCGAACAGATAGGCTGTCCGCTTTCCCACTGTTTGCGCATTTGGGAAATTTCTAACAGGACTATGTTGAACTATTGAATTCGCTTACGCACGAATTCGCCAAGACACAAATCCCCCCAACACACCTGCCCCTTGAGCGGACAGCTGCCTCTGTCTTTTTGCGGCGAACTGCGCCTTGGAATGTTCTTAACAGGACGCTCTGTTATGATTCACATGCCAGAGAACCTTGAACTTTTGAATTTGTCTACGCATTAATTTTACAATCTATGAATATCTCGGACTCCATATTTACTTACGGTGTGAACAGCAACGCTGTCCGCTTTGCCATTGCTACCGCATTTTGGAAATTTCTAACAGGCCTATGTTAAGCTTTTGAATTCGCTCACGCACGAATTCGCGAACCCATAAATCCCCCCAACACATCTGCCCTATGAACGGATAGCTGTCCATGTCAGTTTTGCCGCGATCTGTTGCCCTGCCCCTCGTAAGTTTTTAACAGGACAGTCTGTCCTGATTCATATGCCAGAGAGCCTAGAACTTTTGAATTTGTCTATGCATTAATTTTACAATCCATGAATATCTCGGTCTCCATATTTACTTACGGTGTGAACAGCCACGCTGTCCGCTTTTCCACTGCTTCCGCATTTTGGAAATTTGTAACAGGACTATGTTAAACTTTTGAATTCGCTTACGCACGAATTCGCCAAGACAAAAATCCCCCCAACACACCTGCCCCTTGAGCGGACAGCTGCCTCTGTCTTTTTGCTGCGAACTGCGCCTTGGAATATTCTTAACAGGACGCCAGAGAACCTTGAACTTTTGAATTTGTCTACGCATTAATTTTCCAATCTATGAATATCTCGGACTCCATATTTACTTACGGTGTGAACAGCAACGCTGTCCGCTTTGCCATTGCTACCGCATTTTGGAAATTTCTAACAGGCCTATGTTAAGCTTTTGAATTCGCTCACGCACGAATTCGCGAACCCATAAATCCCCCCAACACATCTGCCCTATGAACGGATAGCTGTCCATGTCAGTTTTGCCGCGATCTGTTGCCCTGCCCCTCGTAAGTTTTTAACAGGACAGTCTGTCCTGATTCATATGCCAGAGAGCCTAGAACTTTTGAATTTGTCTACGCATGAATTTTCTAATCCATGAATATCTCTGTCTCCATATTTACCTACAGCGTGAACAGCTACTACGCTGTCCGCTTTCTCACTGCTTCCGAATTAGGGAATTTTCTCTCAGGAGTATGTTGAACTTTTGAATTTGCTTACGCACAAATTCGCCAAGACAATAAATCCCTCCCAACACATCTGCCCCTTGAGCAGACAGCTGTCTGTTTCGCCGCGACCTACGCCTTGGAAAGTTCTTAGCAGGACAGTCTGTCGTGACTCACATGCCAGAGAACCTAGAACTCTTGTATTTGTCTACGCATTAATTTTCCAATCCATTAATATCTCGGTCTCCATATTTACCTACGGCGTGAACAGCAACGCCGTCCGCTTTCCCACTGTTTGCGCATTTGGGAAATTTCTAACAGTATTATGTTTAACTTTTGAATTGGCTTACGCACGAATTCTCCAAGACATAAATCCCCCCAACACATCTACCCCCTGAGCAGACAGCTGCCTATGTCTGTTTTGCCGCGACCTACGCCTTGGAAAGTTCTTAGCAGGACAGTCTGTCAGCAGAATTTGCCAAGTTATGAATGTCCCAGTAACCATATTTTTCTGCCTTGTTTCGTTCTATACAGCTCTTACGTCACTTTTGGGAAATTTCTAACTGGATAGTCCGACTTGCTTCGCACAGCCTCCAATGAATAACCTAACCTAACTGTTCTAATTTAACCTAGCTCTAATACGCTTCGTACCTACGAATCACCAGGTCACGGTATTTACTTACGGCGCGCACAGACACATTTAGCTCTCCGCTTTGAGACGGACCGCAGTCATTTTGGACTTCATTTTTGCGAAATTTCGAGGGGAAATCTCCGGCGTGTTTTTCACGCTAGAGTTCAATATATTATTACGTAATTTTCCACGTACAATAGAGAATGGTAGATATGATCAGATTTCAAAACCCTGTTTTAATTCTGAGCGTATATCCTGTATGTACACCATTGCAAAATAAGTGTCGTTTTTAAATTTGCCACCACCAACACATAAATCTAGTAACATTTGGAACGGGGTGGAGCCCCCATGCACGTTACACGTGCTTTTGAGCCAGACCTCGTGCGATTTAGTTTACATTTCGATCGGCGGCCATATTGGATTTACGCAATATTACCGAAAACAACCACATACCTCCATCTAACGCAGAATTTATAATGTACAACAGAAATCTGTAAAAATACAGGAATATGCCAAATTTAGGTTACCAACACCAAACATAGTGTTCGTAGGCGACCATTCGCGCTCATGATTAAGTGTATGGTTTAGATATATCGTGAGATGTTCGCGTTTGTAACCAGTAACATGGTAGAAACATGTTGCGATTGGCACTACTAACTCGGGGTGGCCGACTCCACGAACCGCCTCACGAGCGCGAACATCTCACGACTTATCTCTACCATGCTATTCTTCGCGAGCGCGAAAATCTCACGACATATCACTACCATGCTATTGCTTACGAACGTGAACATCTCACGACATAACTACACTATGGTTTTACTCAGGAACGCGAATGCTCGCCAACGAACACTATGTGTGTTGTTGGTTACCTAAATTTGGCAGATTCCTGCATTTTTAAAGA
>WYDF02025355.1:0-11766 GCA_009867245.2 Adranes taylori | reverse complement strand
GCGAGTGTAACGAGGAAATTTGTCTTCGTTCTAATTATTTAGTTCTATTGCAGATAGTTGTGTACGCTTAATACTTGCAAGGATTAAATTATGTTAACTATTTTGATTTAATTAGGTTTTCTATATTCTTTGATTTTTAAAATTCGAGGGCGAATTTTCCCAAAACGGTAGTGAGTGTAACGAGGAAATCAGGTTCTAATTTAGTTCTGGTTCTAACTTAAGTCTGTAATAGTGAGTTTTCTACGCTTAATACTAGTAAGTCATTTAAAAAGTTAGGATGGCTAGATGTTGTGAAATGTTGCTGTTACTTAAGTATTTAGGGAATAGATTATAATTTAGAAGCATCGATAATTTAGAAGAATGTAGTCAACTGCGGGCCTTATTACTGTAAATAAGTTTTACAATCAAAATGGTAAAACTTGTGTTTCTTCCTTTCTTCCTTTACTATTTGTTTCATACCTAAAAGTAATCTTCTTGAATTTGATGAAATATTTAAAATATCTATATTAATATCACCTACGAGTATAATGTTTTTACTATTTTCCAATTTCAGTTCTATTAGATTTTCTATAAAATCGAGAAATTCATTTGTATTACCATTTGGTGTTCGATCGATATGGAGTATATGGTATTGTTCTTTTCCATTCATAATTGTAAAACATTGAATCCAATAATGGCCCTCCTTTACTATTCTTTCCTGTGTTTTATATTTTATTGTCTCCTTTATAAATACTAGTACTCCATCTGTGTGTATTATTTGAGTTGCATTTTATTGTTTTGTAACCAAGCGACTGAAGTGTCGACGGCGAAGGTGACGCTGCAATTGGCGTCATTAATAAAAAAAACTGAAAATAGATAAAGTATGTACCACAAAGGGCATCGTCATGGTCAAAATTGGAAATGTCACATATATCAGCTGCTTCATATCACCAAATATTAATATAGATGAGTATTCAGAGTATATGCACAAGTTAGAGCTGTTCATAACATAATGGAGACTGATGGTGGCTGGCACTTTCAATGCAAAATCAAAAAGTTGGGGAGCTAAGGTAAGATGTAGGCGAGGACGTATACTCAAGGAAGCAATTAACATAAATAATTGGGTAATAATTAAAGTAGGGAATAAACCAACCTTCCAAAGAGGTGCACAAAATTCTTATACAGATGTTACGCTTGCTCTGGAAAATATGGCGCAACATATCAAAAGATGGAAAGTGCTGGATCTTGAGAGTTTGAGCGAGCATAAGTATATAACTTACAGTGTCGACGAGGGAAAAAACAACAACCAAACATGCACAAGTAGAAAAGGGTGTTCTACACGAAAACTAGATAAAAAACGTTCCTTGATGTAATTGCTGCACGCACAAAAGAAACCCCGAGGGCGAAAAGACAAGATAAAATAAATACTAGACGCAATAAACACAATAAACGAAGGCGCAATAAACGAACATGCAATAAATCTATTCCCAGAAGGAGAATGACCCTCAAACCATAAGACAACAAAAATAGCTAGTGCTAGAAAAGAATACGTCCTAGCAAGAAGGAGATTCTAAAGAAAGCTAGCAAATGTATGCAAATGATATGTGAAGAGAAATATATTAGAGAACCTAATAATTAAACCAAAGCAAGATGCTGGAGTGAGCTGCAGCATGATGTAGACTCCGATCCCTGGGATAACGGATACAAAATAGTCAGAAAAAAACTGGTACAGAGACCAGCAACGATCAAAACACGGAACGTGATGGAAGCGGTAGTTGGTCCCTTATTCCCACAGAACAGCCCTAATACAACAAAAGCGAAGAATGCATTACTGAACGTAGAAACAATACCACTAATTGAACTGGCAGAAATTACAAAAGCAGGAAAAGCTATGGCAAGGGCAAATCACCGGGGTTAGATAATATTCCTGACATAATAACCAAATTATTATCAGCGGAATGACCGGAAATATTGATGGAGACATTCAATGAAATTATGCTGGCACCAAAATGGCCACCAAGCTGGAAGCAAGGGAAGCTTATTATAATCAAGAAAAACACTGGAAATGAAGCTGACCCGACAACGTACAGACCAGTACAGTGGGGAAACTATATGAGCACGTGATACTGAACAGACTAGAAACACACATCAACGAGCAAGAATTACTTAGCGAACGCCATTTTGGGGTCCGTAGGGACAAGAGTACCATTGATGTTCCCAAGCTGGTAGCAACGACTGGAACAAGTCTTACTAGAAATATGTGTGTTCTAGTCACACTCGACATCAAAAATGTCTTCAATAGCGCTTCTTGGAAGAAAATCCTGCAGGCACTGGAAGTAATGAACTTTCAGTGATACCTGCAAAAAGTAATAACAGGATATCTAAGCGGCGTTCAATAATGTATGAAACAGACGAAGGCCTAGATGAGATGCCAATAAGCAGTGGAGTACTTACTACAGGCTTCGCTACTTCATATATTCCTCTTACAATCCCAATTATTCTTCCTGACATACCGAAACACACTTTTTTTCTCAATTTTCCGTATTTCCTCTACTACTTCGACTTTATATTCTCCTCCTCAATATCATACTTACTATTTTCACTCATCCTGCACTTCTCCTTTATGTTAAAATATATTGTTGTATTTTTATTTTTCTACTTTTTTCCAATAGTCCCCTTTGTATTTGAAAAACTTGTCCATTTTCCTTAATTGTTTTAGTTTCTTCTGATATTTCCTTTGGCGAAGTAGGTCTGATGATCGCTTCCTCCTGTTCTGGAAAATGCAGTCTAGATGTTCTGCAAATCTAGATGCAGTCTAGATGTTCTGCGCTTTTTGGATATTGTTTCGGGTCCAACTTCCATCCGAATTTCGGATTGTGAAATTATGCACTGTAAGTCATTTTAGTCGCTTAGTAGTCTTTCAAAGTGAATAGGCTGTTTTTTTTGTCATTAGTTAATCCTCAATGGCTTCATTTTTTAAAAAGCCTCCTTTTTTGACCTAATCACTGGCGTAGTTTTGAAGCAACTTTCGAAAAGTGTATACTAAAATTTACCAATCTCATAAATGCATCCTTCAGACTGAAGTATGTTCCGAAGATGTGGAAAGTTGCGGGAATTTTCATGATCCCCAAACAGGGAAACGCTACATCACATACGCTACAAGACTACAAGACGCCTCAAGACGCTACATCAGATAGACCTGTTAGATGAAAAACTGCTCCCCACCCGCTCCTCGAGAGGTTAAAACTTATAATTCATGAAAATTATTTGATTCTGTGTCATCAATTCGATTCTAGAAAAAGACAATCGACTATTGACTAAGTTCATAGCACATTTGGACACCAACAACATTTGTACACCAACGTAACTGAAAAAGCTCTGGAAGAAAAAAGTCTGCTCCACTGTCTTCCTGGATTTGATGCAGGCATTCGAGAATGTTTGATATAAAAGCTCGTGCTATAAACTGAACTTGTTTCTGCCAACAATATGCACAAATTGTTCGGTATTATTTATCAGAAAGGTACTTTAGAATCAAGCAAGAAGAGGCTTATCCTGAATTAAAAGCAATCAGAGCAGTGTCCCGCAAGGCAGTTTACTAGATCCAATACTCTACCTACTATATGCCAGTGACATCCCCACTCTTGAATATGACACAATAGCAACATTTGCCGATGACACAGCAGTATGGCCTTTGGAAAGAATCATGAAGAGGCTGCGGAGAAACTTTAAACCTCTATTAATAGAATCAACATTTGGACTTAAACTTGACGCATCAAATTAAATAAAGATATAGATTTTACCAACAGACAGAAATTTGATTGTTTGTTGATAACAGAAATTTTACCAACAAACTACCTATCCGTATTAACGATGCCTAGATTTCCAATGCTAATATAGCTATATTTCTAGGAATGACCTGAGACTCTAGACTCCGCTGAAATGTTCATGACATAAAGATACGCGAAGAACTTAGAATAATAAATTTAAAAAAATGTATTCTTGGGCGAAAGTCCAAATTGCCTAGAACAACAAACGGCTGTTATATAAACAAGTAGTAAAACCAGTTTGGACTTATGACATTCAGCTATGGGGCTGTGTTTACAAGAGCAATATTCAAGTTATCCAACGCTTTCAAAATAAAGCACTAAGGAACCTCTTTGATGCATCCTGGCACTGTCAAGACAGAGACATCCATCGGGACTTGCAAATGGATACTGTTGAATAAACCATCACCAAGTTTGCCAGTAGCCATGAACAAAGTCTGCTCCATCATGTGAATGTCGAGGCTATCTAGCTTCTGGATAACATACGACACAGTAAGACTACTTGAGCGAAAGAAGCCATTTGAGTTTGCGAATATTTAGCGCAAAGCAGAGAATGTGCGGATTTTATGCTACATGGTAAATTAGTGTAGTTAAGTGTTAGAACAGAAGGCAAGGTAATGATTAAGACCTTAGTTTTAAGAATTCTTCAACATAATCATTTAAGTTTCCTTACTTGTTTTATTATAAATGTGGTGCTCCTGTTAATATTATCAAACAGTTTCTTTAATAAAAAAAAATTAAAAGATTTTTGGCCCGTGTGGTATTGTTAAATTTAAGTTTCAGCTCATTTTTAGTCATCATAAATTTTTGTTTTATTTGCTTTGAATAGTATATGTAGAACGTAGAAATTGATACAAGTACGTAATATGCGTAGGCGATACGCATTATGATAATAATGTATACATGCATTATAATCTTCAAGCTCTTCCCATAAATCTCCTGAAATAAGTGGTCTATTTTCATTATTTATTGTCTATGTCAGTTGTCGTATCTAATAGATAATTTTCTTTAGTTCCATATGAAATGAAATTTTAATATAGGAATTTCAAATAGATTACAAAACACGAATGGATGTTCTATTAATAGTTAGCTTATTAGAAGTACACGCATGCTATTAACATATCTAGATACAATTAATTAATATAGTTGAATATTTAAAAAAATTAATTATGAAATTAATATTTCTTATTGCTTGTGCCTAGAAATAATGTTTACCCCGTCCGGGACTCGAACCCGGACCTCTCAATTGCAGGTCGATTGCTCTTCCAATTGAGCTAACGCGCACTTATCGAAGGCACAAATCATTTTAAATATGTATGTTTTCCGTATCTAGTAAGATAGGCAACTTATATATCAGGATTTGTTTTGGCAATCGAGAGGTCCGGGTTCGAGTCACGGACGGGCTAAACATTTCTTCGAGACACATGATTTTATAATTTACTCTATAAAATAATGCCAGCGTGGAGGTTTAACCGCGAACTTCAAGTATTCAATTAAACATGCAACCGCCAGCAAAGCGGAAAAGAAATTAATAAAAACATCCAGGAGGCTCCATCTACCCGATGACAAATGAATCGATCGACGTTAGCAAACAAGTGGCCAAAACAAATCCTGATATATAAGTTGCCTATATTAATAGATACGGAAAACAAATACATGTTAAAAAATTATTTGTGGCTTCGAATAAGTGGCCGTTAGCTCAACTGGGAAAGCAATCGACCGTCAAACGAGAGGTCCGGGTTCGTGTCCCGGACGGGGTAAACATTTTTTCGAGACAAAGTAATAAGAAATATTAATTTCATAATTTACTCTATAAAATAATGCCAGCGTGGAGGTTTAACCACGAAACAACAAATATTCAATTAAAAAAAGTGTTTGAACCGAAAGGTTGAATTATTTAATAAAATAAGTAATTACAAATAATTTGCTATCTTTACACATTTAATTAGATCTTATTTGTAGTTTAAAATAGTCTAACGTACTACGAGCGCTTGTTTCAGAGTTCTTGCTCCTCGTCAGGAATGTATAAGTATCATCTTTAAGCATACATTGACTAACGGTACTATGAGAAAAATACACCTTTTTTAAGGAGACTGCCTGTGGCTAAATGTCAGATGCTTAAAGATAATACTTACACGTACCTGACGAGGAGTAAGAACTCTGAAACGAGCTCTCGCCTTACGTTAGTTTATTTTAATTGCAAAGGAAGAACTATTTATGTGTGTTAATTATTAGAATTACCGTTTAATTCAATTTAAACAAATTACGATTTTAACAAGTTACAAATATTTAATGTAATATTTGAATGCTGTGTGTTTATTAAAAAAATTAGTCAACGTTTCGAAAGAAGCGAGCATTTTCCGGCAAGATCAACACCGGTCCAACGATGCTTATTGTGATTCAAGGCTATTTAAAAAAAACACTCATCCAACCAAAACAACGCTTAAATAGTTTGTACATAGGACCATTAAGGAATGCACCGAATAATTTTCATCTGTCACTCGAATGATGAGTGATAGAATCTGTTGAGGTATCCAAAAGTGCGAACAATAAAACCGCTCTCGCTTATGTAAGCAAGTGAAGTCAAAATGCTTTCAGTCATGGTATAAAGATTATACTCTCATCGTGTATCCACTTTCTGGGCTTAATTCCAACTTATAAAAGCTCAGGATGATTTGGTGCTCAATAGTCCTGGCTACGTAGGCGATTTTATTCGCGCCCCTACCCTCAACGTTCGCCCTAAAAAAACACTACCCTACAGGACGCAAACAGACAAGTCTCCGAAATCCTTAACGTACATATTCATTTCTATGGCTTCGATGATGCTAATTAGGATACCATGGAACTGTCAATACTTGCTGAGTGCCGGTACAAAATATTTATTCAATTGAGAATCTCTTATCCACTGACAATTCATATCCTCTTCCTTTGAAACTAAAGTACAACGTGACATAAATATATCAAACTTTAGAGCGTGGTTCTCCAGTTTACATGCCGCGCGCACCACCAATGTATAGACAAGTCTGGTATCCGACTAGCTACGGTATATTGTTATTATGAGCTAATTAGGTCTGAGCTTTGTCCTTAGGACTTTATGAAGGGATCAGTATGGCCCTAAGAATATAAAGTTTGGAAAACTTTGCTTTTGAGTATATCAAAGAAATTACTAATATGAGAGATACCGCTTTAACCATCCACAGCAATTACTTTAGCATTTTATCCCTAGTATGCCTGATAGCTGGTGTTGAATATGCTAATTTTACTTGCACATTCTTTTCGTATTGTAATAGCTTTCATGAGAGTCCTCCACCAGGACTTGCTTCAATTTATCTCGAGTAAATTATAATCATCGGCGACTTGATCATTTTTGATGATTTTTTATACAATTGTCCGGAATGCGGTTGTGACTTTCTGTGTCACGAATGCATTAATGCAGGGGTTCCTAACCTGACCCATGTGGTTCCCTATAAGGCCAGGAAATAATTTTGGGGAGCCACAGAAAAATTGTCGAAAACTGAGGATTCTATTAGATCGAAATGGGTGCTCTCCAAACGTAGAACCATATGACAGAGAGCCTTAGCAAAAAAAAAACAGTTTGGAGCTCCTGATATATTTAATGAAAGGCGAGTTGAGCTGATCAAGCAACATTTTATCAAAACTTCTAGAAAACAAAGAAGTATATGAAATATTTTGCTGAGTCATTTTTTCAAACGAAAAATGTCAACCCGTATAACACTAGATTTAAAATGGAAAAAAGGCAACTACATCTACTTTACGTACTTACAATATTCATAAGTCATGATAGCTAAATTCTAGAAATAGTTTTACTTATTTAAGCATGGTGCCTAACAATCAAATTAGTTGCATAAAGTAAAATAATTTAAACTTATTAATAGATGCCTTACTAAACTAACTTCATCATTAGTACGGAAATTCAAAGAGGAACAATTGATTCGTTATAGCTATCTAGCGTAATATTAAATATTCTTATATATTAGTTACTGGTTGTCGCTACGAATTAGTAGATCTACTGCTATCAAGCATAAGCGCATATTAAATTTCTGGCGCTATTTTCTGATTCGAAAGTATGCAACTTCCTTCTTTAACTAAAATAGAAAAATCTTAAATCTTTTTATAGCAAACTTCTTAATCTGAAAGTGGAGTTATTCGAAATGCAGCTATTGGATTACTTTTTTTCCTTTTCAAATGTTTGATTATAACAGGACTCGGCAACCTTTTTTTGGGCGGCCGACCATTTTCAAAAAAAAAAAATTAAGCGGGCCGCACAGGCAGTTGTTTTGTAATGTAGTATATAGCTTAAATAGGTTTTTTTAAAAACAAATATAAATATTATTAAAAATCAATATAAAAGAAAAAAAAATGTGTAACTATTTTATTTATGATAGCTCAGATGATATACGGAGATGATGCGTTAGGTTAGACGAATTTATTCACGATGCCAGTGGCGTACAAATGCCACATAATAAATAGTAATAAATATTAAATTTATTCTTATATAAAATAAAATACTATAGAAATATAAATATAGACGCTATTCAAGATTATATAAACTTCAATTATACAATTTTACAGATTACATATTTGTAAAAGATAACTGAAGCAAGCGCGTTAGTATAAGTACATAGTATGTTCAGTTGTGCATAAGAATAACAAATTGTTAAAAAAATTATATGACTTGGTGGGTCGCACAAATGCTTGCAACGGGCCGCGCGTTGCCGACCCCTAGATTATAACATTCGTAGGATTTTTATATTTATAGATATTAAAACTAAAATGATGCGCTGATATTTAAAACTTTTTTGTGTATATAATTTTAAACAGTTTAAAATTTATAAATTGTTATATAATCAAAATTTATTCATATTTTATTTTTTGTTGTAGGTAAGTCACATTTCAGATCTGTTATTTTTGAGAATATTGTCTATACAAGAAACAGGTAATTAATTAGGCTATATTTAATATTACATTTTAAGGTAGTCTTCGAAAATTGTGTAACAAATATGAGAGACTAACAATTCAGAAAAAATTCGATGAACCGTGGGTGGATGGCCATTTCTACTATAAGTTATTAAGCTTTATCAACACCTTATTTTTCAGAACGGCATTGTATGTGTGTAACTGAGTACACACTAACTCATATTTGAACTTATTACATCGAATAAATATTATTTTATTAAATCTTCTATATATGTTTAAAGTCGGTTGGTCGACATATGCAACATGTTTCGCGTTAATCTTGAATTAACTCCCAAACTAGATCCGATTTTGATGATCTGTTTCTACAAGATTATTCCAACAATTGAGTACTACCCTACTTATTGTAGAGAAATCTGTTTCTTATGGTATTAGCGTGTATGTAAAGCAGCTAAGTGCACAATTCAAAACATGAAACGGACTAGAGCCACGTTGCTACTAACACCACTGGTTTCTCTTTGTTCATATACGAGAGCCGCATATTTACATATTATAAATGATCATATGGATGGGTATTGTCGTTTATTGACACGACTACATTAATTGTTTAATTAATTAGTTAGATTAAACAGGTCGTCTTCGAAAATTGATCGACAATTTTCAAAGACGACATATATATATATATATATATATATATATATATATATTGCTATGCATTAGTACAATTTCTTGTACAAAAAATAAATCTTAAAGAGTATAATGTCCGTGATGTCTGCAGCTCAAATGTAAGTTAATTTATATTAATATTTAGTGACCATTATGTTAAGTTGACTCGATTTAACTTAGTGCTATGAATGAATTTATTCTGCCACGAAAAAATAACGTGACATATTTGGTGGAGGCGCTTAAAATAAAATTTTAAATTCTTTTTCTAAGTATGTTTTTCACCATTGCAAGCACGACTTAGCGTATATGAAATAGGGATTTAGCTATACAAACGCCAGCTGTTAGCTGATTTGCGACAAGAGCCAGAGTAGGAACTTGAGTACCGATTATAATACCTTATTAGGAAATTACTTAGTCGATAGTTTAAGGGGAAGAATTAGATGGGAGGCTATAGCAATAGTTAGATAGAGCAACTTTTGCTAGGAAGCTTACGTACGAGAAGTCACTATAATAAAAGTAATTTCTTTTTTCATCGCCGGAGCAGTTGATGGTTGATTTTCGTGATTAAAGAGTATAGTATCGGTGATGTATGCAGCTCAAATGTAAGTTAATTCATATTAATATTTATTGACTAGTGTGAAAATTTCAAACAAATTAATTTCTGAATGTATTCTTTTCATTAATTTTTATTCTAAAGTAAAACTTATTAACTAATGAATTGCTGAATGTTTCCTGACAATTATTTTATTTTCTTGAGGATTGGTGTTAAAATTGATCGCATGCTAATAATTATTTTCATGAAGATATTAAGTAATAAATTATATTTTCGAACCGTTTAAATACTGGGGTGGTTTAAATCAGTAAAGTGAAATTTATGTATTAACTAAAAACACCTAGCCTAATATAGAAGGGTAGGTGTTTTTAGAAGGGTAGGTGACAATATGTCAGGAAAAAATAACGTAACATATTTGGTGGAGGCTCTACGCATCATTTTTGTATAATTCGTTGCAATTTTAAATTTTTTTCCAAGAACACACTTTTTCAACAACTCATCTTGCAGTATATGGCGAAGATTTTCTTTAGTTAACCAGTTCCAGCGATCCAAATTCATGTTATAACAATGGTGTTTAGTAAGACAACGGCACTTTAACTATCTTTCTGCTCGGAATTGATCTTAATGAGTGTGTAAAAATTTAATGTTATTATATTATACGAGGAACATATTCATATATTTTATGTTTTTGAAATTTCTGGGCGAAATTTTTCTAGGCGGAGACGAGTCTAACGTGGAGAAACTTATTTTTATTCTCTTGTATATTGTAATAATAAATAAAATTATTTACATCTCGTTTTTTATATTGTATAAAATTCAAGTATAGCTTGATGTTTTTCGGAGTTCATTCTAGTTTAAAAGTACTTTGATCCTTGGAATTTGAACCCTGCTTGAATTTAGCCTTATTTTAAATTTTGATAAGGAGTTTTGACTTTCAGGGTCGAAAGTTTTCGGGATCGAGGTAAGTGTAAATATATGAACAACATTTGCAAAAATATCAGCAGATCCGTTCTTATACAAAATCATTGTACAACAGGAATGTTAATATCATTCGATACTTTAAAAACAGTGACCAGAGATGAAGTCGTTTTTATTATTTTAAAACCTAATATTTTTATTGAGGTCTGCTTAGTGTTACTACCGCATTATGTGCACGTTATGTATTATATAGCAAAGATATAAATAAAACCGTCAAAGTGATTACTAAAAGGAGTGACATACAGTGATATAAATAAAATGGCATAGAAGGTAAAAACAGACAAGAAAAAATTCAAAATAAACTTTTAAAATGACAGAAACCGATTTAAACTGGTGCCACACTAAGCAAATGTAAGTCCGATATATGTTAAACTATATACATGTATACTACTCGTATTGCAAATTACAGCAAATTTTAATACTAGCTAATAACAAGTTCAGAACATATTTAACAGGTTGACTGTCGTGGCGATAATTTAGAATGCTTCTAACTGAATAAGGTCATCATTGGTTAATTCTTTATCGTAGCTCAAATGATGTAATCGTTGATGTCGCCGTTATCCATTTCTCGTTTTAATTGTTGCGCCAGATTACGCATGTCTCCGTACTTGTTCCTCCAGTTCAATTAGACGCATTTAGTGGACATTTTTTGACTCGATTTATCGGATTTGCTTCTTTAACTTTTTTTATCATAGCATCTCTTCCAATGCTTCCTTGTTTTCACTGTTATGTCATCTGTCTTTAAAAGTGCATCACCTTTCATGGATTTTCTTGTAGACGTTTCAACACGTTCTTGCTCCTTTTGAGTTTTTCGTTCTTCATTTTTTTTGT
>WYDF02025344.1:0-13018 GCA_009867245.2 Adranes taylori | reverse complement strand
ACCTTTGTGGTCTCTCATATATTATTCGCAATTTTCGATGATTGCTTGCTTAATTAAGAACAACTATTATAATTAATATATATTAGTCAATCAATTAGTCATAAGTAAATTAGTTAAATTGAAATATATATATATATATATAAAACCAACCTATATCATCTTAATATGTAAATAAAAGCCAGAAAGAAAAGAGTTAATGTACAAGGTCGTTAGCTTCTACAACCTACACACGTCTATACAAATAAAATCATCATACCAGTTAGGCGCCAATAAGAAGCGAGCGGCATATGATCACGTTAAAAGCATTACACTTGCCAAAACGGCAACGGTACTCATTGATGTAGATATATACGTCTCCGATATAGCCAACGAGTTTTCTTATGATTATCATTTTAAAATAGCGATTTCGTTTGTCGGATTATGCACGAAAGTTTGGACACGAAATTTCATACTACCACAATTCTCTGAATGTTCGTTAGCCTTTTACCCTTTTGGTGCTTAACAATCTGATTGGATATTAGTTTAACCAATCAGATTGTTAGAAATCCACTTTTAGAAAACTTTTAGAAATCACCACTACTTACCACTAATTTTCACTAGATAACCGACTACAAAATA
The DNA here is from genome assembly GCA_009867245.2 of Adranes taylori. Classification (NCBI taxonomy): domain Eukaryota; kingdom Metazoa; phylum Arthropoda; class Insecta; order Coleoptera; family Staphylinidae; genus Adranes; species Adranes taylori. The sequence goes on along the minus strand of WYDF02025344.1, from coordinate 12,400 downwards.
ATGCAACTTTGATCCTTAAATTTTCTTAACGTATCAGGCAGAAACTTTTGATTGGCCGGAAGTATAACCTTTCTAAAAATTTTGTAGCAGAGGCTTCTTTCTAACTCCGCCTTTTTTGCGGCAGACGTCGTCGAAAGCCATCGGCTAATGCAAATCACTACAGCTCAACGGATGCTTCCCTTGCCAGAAATGTCGCATAAGAAGAGCCTTCCAGAACAAAATCCAAATTAGACGCAGTTTTAGAGTTGTTGTCTTTGGATGGCTGCGAGAATCCAATCGCGCCAGTCTAAAGCTTTAATTCTGAAATTAGACCTAGCCAATTCCTTTTGGTCAGGGAGAATGATCGTAGCCAGTGTTGATCTGATCTTAAAGCGTTATATTAAAATGTCAAATATTCAAACTATATATTAATCTACGAATATAATAAGTAAAAATAAAATTCAACAAAAATAAAATCCTACGAAACAAAAAAAAGGTTAAGTATCCGACGTCACATTTCTGTTGAATTTTTCGATTCTCAATTAATTATCATTTTCTTCTACTCTTATTCGCAAATTATTTTTCCATTATCCTTGACATCGATGCCAGATATAGAGATTCACACGAGAAGAAGACGTTGTCTAGGACGAGGACATCACAGACGCCAATTTCAGTACTTCGGCAGGGGCCAAATTCATTCAGTCAACGCAAATAATTAGTCAATATCCTCAACATCATTATTCATCAACAAAAAGACAATTATCATAACATTTCAATGCATTTCTACGCCTGCGTGCTGCATTTATACGAAAAACCTACGCCAATAGGGCATCGATAACGTTCTAAATCGCCATTGCTCCATTCGATCTTCATCCACGTATTATTTAACCAAGGTTCATTTATTTAATCCAGTCAACTTCAACGCCGTTGGTACAGAAGAGAAGTTTCGTTACAGAATCATACTTATAGCTGAAGACAAATAATATAATAAATCATATATTTGCAGTTATAAATACTAGAACAATAAACCAAACTATTGAAACTTGCTATTGCCTTTTTGTGTTAATCATATATATAAAATATGTACTTTATTATAAAAGTTAAGCAATTAGAACAACCGATTTCCTAACCCAACCGTGAATCTCATGCAAGAGCAAATTATTTTACAAACAGAATAAAATATTAAAAGCAGTATAGTAATTATAAACAAATTGCGATCCTGATTTGATTGGTTCTGTAACACATAAACCGTAACACTTCAACGATCAATGATTTTCAACGTTTAAACTGTAAAACTACTTGTAAGTGACTGCCTTATTTTTACAACCAAAGATAAACAATTAATTCATTCTAGTTATTTAGCGTAATGTTAAATAGTCTTACATATAGATTATTGATTTTCGCTGCAAAGTATTAAATCAACAGAGCTTCGTAGAAGCGGGTGAGAAGTAGAACCGGGTAAAAAAGCAACGTAAAATGATAAGAAGCCTCTCCCTACAAGACGATTATCGCAGTGATCTCAGCGCGTGCTTAGCCAAGCCTAGCCGAGCTATACCGTGCTCTGGAAGGCCGCTTGCGAATGGCAATGTCGAATGGCAATGTAGGGAAAGATATACTAACGAAACCAATTATTTTGACCGCAACAGACAGTTGATTGTTAAATTTCTGACTTCAAACACTAAACCTAAAGTATAATACTCTGTTGTTATGGCTACTGCACAAATGTAAGTTTTTTATTATATTTTATTAACTAGTGTGAAAATCTCATACAAATTAGTCTCTGAATTGATATTTGTCACTAATATTCTTTTGAAATAAATAAATTGCTTAATGTTTCTTAGTAATTATTTTATTTCTTGAGAATTGGTATTAAAATTTATCGCATGCTAATTATTTTATTCATGAATATGTAAAATAAAAATAAAAAATGTTGAGTTTTCTTATTTTATGTGTCATGCTGTCCGGATTTAATTAAACATATAAATTAATTTATATTAAAAATAAATTATTGAATCATATTTGCTATTTATTTTAATTGCTGACTGGGTTAAATCAAGATAAAGTCACGCCATTACCTTGTCATGGAAAAACAACGTGATAAATGGGTGCGACGTTTCGGGTCATTTTTTTTGTAAAATTCCCTGTAATTTTATATATCGTGCCTACCCTACACTTTATGGGTCTCCGCTTGGTAGAATTCTCCATTAAATAAGAAACTAGAAATTTTAGATTTCTGTCAATCACATCATTTAACTTTTTTATTAATGCTTTATCCACTTTTAGTATAAGAATTACAAAATGTTGAAAGTGTTTTATTGCGATTCAATCAATCGTTTTCATATCTTTGAAACGATAAGAGTTAGACCCCTTATTTGCGATATCATTTTAAACAGAATTACAAGGGCTAACAAAATGTAAAAAAATATCCAGAGTATTTCTAAAATGTCTTTGAAAAAGAATTATTGCTCAAAATCGGTTAAGTATATTCAGTTGATAACTTAAAATTTGACAACTTGTCACAATGGCAACCGACATTCAACAGTCATATATACATGTAAGGCGTACATTATAACTTATATGCAAAGTTACAGGTAAAATTGTTTTACGTTCTATGAGACATATAAAATGCTTTTGCAATTGAGTAAATGTTGTTATCAGTGGCGGGTGTATATTATAATTTTGGGACAGATCCAAAATGATTCTGTTATTGAGAAATTCAGTTTTAGAATTAGAAGATTGAACTTTCGCTCGCATATAGTATATTGTATAATACGTCGAATGAAAGTAGTGCCGTTTCTGCAGTATAGAGCGTAACTTTACCACATTTAAAATTTTACAAACTTTTTGATATATTTCAGGAACTATAAAAGATAGGACATCTGAATAAACTTTATTATGTAGGTTACCAAAAGCTTGCTCAATTTTATTTGAAACATTTTTTTCTAGAATTACAATTTAATATATATACAGTGGTTTTTTTGTTTTGTAAACTTTGCGTTCCATTTACTTAAGTTCGGCTATTATACTACATTAAATATCTCGGTTCCTTTGAAAGTTAAAAAAACAAAATTTGGGTATGTATGACCCCGGAACCTCAATTTGACGCAAAGCGGACACGAAGAAAATGTGACTCAAAAGCGCCCGTGAAAAGCGCTAGCATACCGCGCCAAGGCGGACAAATTCGTAAGTGCTTCTCACGTCAAACTGCTTTTTCATAAATTAGCCGAAAAGAGACTCAAAGGGGTCGTAGGCCATGTCAAACTACACATCACAGCTGTCCGCGCCGTAGGCAAATACGGGGAATATGTGAGTCAAGAACGATTGTAGGCCGCACGCGCCGTAGCCAAATATAGGGATCGGGCGATTCATGGGTAGGCGGGGGATTCATGGGTTAAATTAGTGTTGTTTAATTTACCCTAAACACAATTGTGCTAATTGAATTTAATACACTATTTAAAAACTGAAAGTCAAAACTAAAAGTTTCGACTTTTGGTTTATGCATGATATAACAAAACATAGGATTTCCAGTATATGGAAGATATGGTGGCGATCATGTCCCAAATTTTTAAACGTATTTTTCATGTCCAAGTAATTCTTTAGTTTCATTAAATATACAACAAATATAATAAGACACAATCTACGTTCGGCATTAAAGTTTAGAACTGTCAATCAGCATTTTCTACAATTTCTAATTTTTTAAAACAAGTTTTAAGAAATTGTAGATTTACATCTAATTTAGTTTTACAAGTTCCAAAAATATTTTGCGCGTGGACAATTTGTCTTTTATTTTAGCGTGACTACAAAAACTTTGCACTTACAATGTAATGCAATCAACGTAAAGTTTTCCCGGGAAAGTTTTAATTGCAGAAAACTGTTATAATAGTAAATTTTCTAGTTGTAAACTTAAGTGCTTGGATTTTGTATATTTTATTTTTAATTAGTTTTAATTCCAACTGGACGAGATTTATGAATTGAGATACAGATAATAATTACTAGCATTTGTACGAGAATTTTATAAAAAAATTCTATGAAAACTTTTCATAAACTAGTCACGCATTGTTATTGCGATAACGAAAAGTTTGGTTTGTAGTGTAGCGGCTATAATCATTGCATTTTAATATATGTTTTTAAGTTTGAATCTTATTTCGTTATCTCACTTTTTTCTTTATGTAAAAGTTGTGCAATTATAAGTACTAATATAAATCTTCTCTTAAAAGTCTCGCACCGTAGGGTTGTACTAATTTTGCTGTTCCCTGAAAAATATTGATCATTCAAGAGCGGATAGAGATTATCCTCCTTTGGTAAGAAAAGGATTCTCCAAAAGAAAAGTTGAATTGAATTTAATATGAGGCATCCTGTACGAAAACCTAGAGGTCCAGGCACTTCAGGACAGGTTTTCTCCAAGGTATTTCTAAGTCTGAAAAAGCAATCCGCTGAACAAACTTGGAAGTAGGGGTTCCTCAAAACACTATGGAAAATCTTGTGAAATCTTGTGAAAGTTTTATCCGTACAAATTACAAACTGAAGACCACCCAGATCGTCATTTGGAAATATGTAATTGCAATTTGACCCAATTGGAGGAGGACCCAGAATTTTCGTCTAAAATTTATGTATTTGGACGAAGCCAGTTTTTGGGAAAGTTATGTGTGAACTGAACACACATAACTTTCGGTATTGATCGGAGAGTGACCCTCACTAGTTTATCGGCAATGACGAGCAGGGAACTGATCGCGTTATAGTTTGGTGTAGTGTATGGAGAGATCGGATCATAGGCTCCTAATTCTTTGACCGAACAGTTAAAAGTGGCAATGTTAGGAGATAAATTACTACTTAATTTGGATTTGCTGGGTTTTGGAAAACCAGAATTCAAGCCATTCTGGAAAACAAGGATGGTTTGCTTGTTTAGATGAAAATTTTTCCCAGTGAATCAGTCGTACGGGACGAGTGGAATGGGCTTCACGATTTAGAGATTTTAGCCCGATGGATAGTGCTGTGTGGGGTTACGTACAATCGAAATTTTACACAGTCAAGATTACGAATAAAAGTTGTCTGCGGGTGTGCATTACAACTGTGTGTTGTTCAGTAACACCTGGCATACTAACCAACATTCTGCGGAACACGGGAAACCGGTTTCAATTACGTTTCGGCTTAGACGGAAACCATATTGAACATATAATGTAAATTCTCATAGTGCCCACATTTTAGGATACCTGTACACCTATATAAAAAAGGTCTGTAACTATTCCCTTTCTAAATGTTATTTCCATTTAGGGGTGCAGTGTCGCAGTTGAAACCCTTTTCAAATTCTTACTGATATGGTATTATTACTTTACATGTTGTTTTGTTATTGCAGAATCATTTTGCAATAATTTGTTTAACCTTAATACCAAATAAACTGGCATAAATTGCTGAGAAATATTGTAGTTCTTTGGGAGTATTATATTTTATTTGTAACCAGCAACTTTTGCCACACGAAAACGAAAAATATAACAAAACGAAAAAATATGTTATATGGTTTAGTACTCACATTAGGTAGTGAACAGTACGAAAGACGATGACAGACTGTCTCTTCCACTGTATGCTAACCACTGTAGGAAGATTACATCATCCAAGCCGGCGATGGAGTTGACGGAACCATCATGCAATATTTAATAAACCAAAATTAAGACAACAGCTGCGAAAATTAAGAATATTAAATTTATTAATTTTTGAAAACGAAAATTAGGCCAATATAGGTCTGTTACAGGTTATTTATTGCATTAGGAAAACTAGTTATGAATGGACATGGAAGTAATTTTTATATTTATTGTTACTATAGTGCATATGTGTTGATTGTAAATATATTGGTTCAGAATTTGTTGAAATTCAGATGGTAATAAAGATTTATAATAATAATGCGACGATAGAAACGGATACGCCAAAACAACAGCCAGCAAACTGCAAATTAATTATATATTTACGAAAATATTGGCTATACTAAATAATTTAGATGATGCACTAATAAACAATACATTCGAGAAATCCTATAAAGAGTCGTACTAAAGTAAAGTCTACGTTGAAAAACCAGTTGTGAGAAAACTTAGCATCAGTTAGTTGTATACTCTCAGCGCGTAACAAGCACCGAAGTACCAAAGGACGTCATAATCGTCTTTTCAGGAAAATTCTGATATCTTTGTCCGAGAAGGTGAACTTGGAAGCATATTCACTAGCATGTCTGTTTGTAACAAATTGTACGAAAGATATTCTCTATAAAAAAAATTCATAGCCAGCTGCAACTAGCTGACCATACCATATCTCTCATCATGATTCCCGTTTTCATTCGAACTCGTAAACAAAATAATTGTCTTCCTACGAGAGTCAAATACTTGTTAGAGGGAGTGCCGCTATAGCTGCAGAAACTTTTAGCCCTGTCCATTTTTGCTCTAACCGCAAAGTACCTTTTGCAATATTCCGTTTCGTTGGAGGTTGGGTAAATAGCAATTTTCCTAGCCGGTAGAATCAGTGTGCTGTTAGTTTTTCAAGCCTTAAAAATTCAACTGAACCCACGTCATTCGTCTTCAAATTTATTGTTATCGCTTCTAGTTAGAAGCGATTATTGTTCTTAAAAAGTACTTAGTACAATTCTGATAAAAGTTATTGTATTTATTAATTACCAGTTTTAGTTAAAGTTCATAACCAGTTTAGTTTGTGATTATGGAAAACCAAAACTTGATGTGAGTACTATGATTAATTTTTTTTATTCGATTAAAGAAATCAGTGCAATTATTATTTTGAAAGAAAGTAATTCTTTCAACAGGTATTTCACGTAACTAACTTTCATAATTTTCTGTTAACAAACTAATCAAAATAAAAAATACATGTGTTTGTGTTAATTTGAGAAGTAATTCTGTGTCATTCTAAGATCAATCGATATTTTTATCAAGTGAATATTTGTTGTACAACATATCACGAATTTATGTAGAAGGTCCGTAAGACGAGCCGTGAGTTTTATTTCACTGAATCCTTCGTTTTACTTATGCTGTTAGGGGTTATTTATTTACTTTCATTTTTGTTGTAAATTATATTGAATAATGCTAAATATTTATTGTGAACAAATCAGCGCAAATCAATATTATTTCTATTTGAATTATTCGTTTGTTGATTATTTGATTCATTATTGCTACAGAAATAAATAATTATTTTATTTGAATAGATTATTGAAACTAATCTCGATTGTTTTATTATTTATTGTTGATTTAATATTTTATTCGACCGTGAAACATGAAACAAAACCTGCTTTTTTGAAGCTATTATACAGTTACACATAGACAAGATGTTTCACAATTTAACAGACCTTGTACGCAGAGACTCTTTATGAAAAACGCTGTAAAGTTTATTTATAATTAAACCTGGCATACTTAATTATTAAAAAATACCTCTTCCTTTACGATCATTTAGATAATATAATATTGTTATATTTATTAATCCCAAATGAATCATGAGTTTTCTCAGCCAACAGGAGTTTGGGACTACTAGCCTGATTCGCATGTTCGCGTCCAAATTTACACGCGACAATAATACTGCAACTCACATCTTGAGTAACTTCGGTTCTTCTCCTACTGGTGACGTTTTTATAATATTTATTAAAATTTATCATTACGTTTATTAATATTTTTATTATATCTAGTTTTATTCCATGATTCTAGATTTATTGGGAAATCTGATTATTAGTAACTTTATTGCGTACAGCCAGTACCCAAAAAAATAATTGGGTACTGGCTAAATTGGTATGCCACAAGTACGTTATTTTGAGTAACTAACGTTCATATATTTTCTCTAGGTAATTTTATTCGCCATAATACACAGTGGCGGAGCGAGCATTAATGGCGCCCGGAACACGAAACCTTTTTGGCGCCCCCTTGGGTTGGTTTATCACACCCCTGTTGTCTAATTACGTGACATGTTTTAACCAAATATAATTTTTGTAATCGTACAAGTTATATTAATTAGAAATTTTTGAAAAAATCGACAAAAAATTTTTATTATGAAATTGTCAATATTCAATAAATCCAAGAAAACTGTGGTTTTCGACACACGATTATATTTACTTGAAAAAAGTTGCTAAAATAATTTAAATTTTGAGAAATCCAGTTTTTTCAACAAATTTGCCTTATGGAAATTACATGCAAATTTGGGCGTAACTAGGCGTCTAATTCAAGCGCGAAAGGATTGATTTCAGTGCTTTAGCACTTTAGGATTGATCTCAAATGATTGCCAAATAATTTTTGCACAGAAATGCGGGAATCTTGCTTTGAAAAAATTGAAAGGAAAGGGGGGGGGATTGGTCCCAAATTTGGACCAGGATATAAATTATGGTCCAAAAGGGCCCACAGTTAATAGTACATGGAAAGCCATTCTGAATACAGGTGAAAAGTGCAATAAAATGTTGCAATGGACAAAAATATGGTTAAATGTTCACTCATAATTCTTTAAGTAAATGAGATCGCAAACTATATTTTTGGAGCTGGTTTTAGAACTTAATAAGCACTATCTTTTGACGTACATTTCCATTTTGGAAAATATTCTCATTTTGAGTTGTTTAGTTATTTGAAAAATCATGCATATGTCCCAGAATAATGCTTAGAATCACTTAGTAATTTATTGCATTCAAAGGATACCAAATCGGATCAAGTTTTTAGAACAGGATTTAAGAACTGTCTTCAATCTTTAGCACGTACCCATAAAAATGTCTATTTTAAATCCAAAATTAAAATTATAAGGTCTTGAAATCAATAATTTCCAACATTCCTATGTGAAAATTTGTTACAAACGTTTTTTCGTTTATTACAACTTATATTATATCTTTTATTACGTCGCAATAAAATAAATCCTCCTAACTTTTAATTAAAAATGATTTTCTATAGACTTTTCTGTAGTTTTCCGATATTTTTACGGATTCTTTTATTTATTGTTTTTGTTTTCAGCGTTTCATTTTTGTAATACTTTACTTGAAAATGGTTGTATAACCGAAAGTGCTTATTGTTTTACAAATATAATTGCTGAAATAAAACGTACTTATTTGTACCTACCTTTACTTAATCAATTTTCTATTATTCTATACACTATTTATAATTGAAATTTCTTGCACTTGTATGGAGGTATAATATTTTCTCTACCATCGTTTTTCTATACATCTTCAAATACAACATATTTGCCGTCATTTAATTTTCATGTCAAATGACGTCATAGATCATGTTTTAACCTAGGTCTATACTTGAGCTAAAGAAGATAAGCCATTTCAAAACACGCGACGTGAAAAGCACTAAACTAATGTATATATTATCTAGCTGACCAGCTTTAGTGGAATAGAAATAAAGATTAAAATTTCAATAATTTTATGCAGTTTAATATAAATATTAATTTTATTCAATTAGGCTATTTAATCATAGATGGCGAGCAAAAACTGTTTTGAGAAATTATTTCATTCTAAATCAATTTTGTGTGTTATTCCAGTGGAATTCAAACATTTTAGTCGTTATCCTGAAATATCTTTCTTTCAAATCAATTTTGCATTTCTTTGGTAGTATTTTCATACTTTTGATGAAGTAGTATAAATTATATTATTTTAAACCGAATAATTGTAAGTTGCCAAAAACATTTTATTTTTTAATGCGTTGTGAAACGCTGTGAAAAAAACAAATTTACTTTTTTGACTACGGATAGCTAACAAGAACTTTTTTCTAAACTCAAGAATTTCAACACCGTTAGGGGTACAGCAATTTAGTCTATTTCCTTAAACATTACACATTCGTTTTTGCTGCTATATATACTTCTTTCTTGCGTCATTCAAACGTTAATCATAATTATGTTAATTTTTCTGCAAATGACACAAATAAATTTAGTTACATGACGCATAACTGGCAAGTTATAATAAGTAATTGCTTCTAATCAAAAGTCAATGTGTATAATGTACTGACGGCACTAAAATGCAGTGAACGGTACGCCAGATTCCGTATCTTCGCACCCCAGACTCCCATGTTCAAAAATCACTTGCAAATTCAGGAATATCTGGCGTGCTTCACAAGAAGGCGTCAAATCAGACATCATACTTGATTATATTCAAGAATTCAATTTATATGTTTGTATTCAAAAATTAATTCCATAGAAACAAATCACTAGATAATATTCATTAAATAGGGTAAAGATGGATAGATGGTATTTGACGTGCTATTCTGGAACAGGTCCGCAAATTTCAGTTAATCATTCGAGGATTTTGTGGTTTTGAGATATACCTAAAAATGGTTGAAAATATGCAAATTTCTAAAATTAATCTATCTGACAACAAACTTATTGCCTAAATCATCCAACAAGATATAGACAGATTAATGGTTTGCAAAACATCCTTGGTTTGCGAATACCTGGTTTTAAGCCAGGTATGGGCAAACCAAGGATGTTTTGCAGCCCACCAGCAATAATCGTTTTCGGGCGAGATTTCTTCAACCAATCAGAGTAGTTGTGTGTCGGCGCTGCTCTGATTGGTTGCATTACGCAAAAGCGTGCACCTGATTGGTTAACACTGATAGCGCGGTTTAAAAATATGCTCACATAATATAAATTAACCTTCACCATTGTAAATGAATCAAACTTAACTAACTTAACGCTAACATAAATAAACTACCCCAACCCACATATAATTAAGCCGCCGCTCATTTTGAATTCTTGAATTTGGTTCTCCGTCCTAAAAGTTTGTTCTCCCCCTGTCCTAATTAAAAGTCTAGGAACTTAATATACTTAGTACCTAGGAATTTAGTACTGAAAGTACTAAGGTATATTGAAAGGTACAGAGACGTTTGATTCAGCAAATGTTGAGAAAATGCTCAGTAAATGTTCAGAGAAGTCTGACGTGCAATTTTTTCTTAATTACTAATTCAAAATATGCATTAATTTTTAAATGAGACTGAGTGTTTAATAAAGTGAATGATTTTTTGGATGTGATCTGAAAGTCTTTTGGTACAAGGTAATTTTTTATACTAGGACATTTAGTTTACTTCAGTTTATGTAAGGTTAGGTTACTCATTGCAGGTTATGCAAAGCACACGAGACATCCTGGTTAAAATTTTTCCAAAGCTTAATGTAAAGCGGCTGCAGACAAACTCAATTCACATTCAAAAGTTGAAGGCAAATTTAAAAGCAAATTGAAATTCAGAAATAAAATCAAATTCATAAGGTCAAGACCAATTTGATTTGTTCCGGGCTTGAAAACTGCCCTCTTGCATATTTCCCATAAGTGAGAGAAGATTAGCCGCAGGCCAGTGCAAAGCGGACAGCTAGGCTGTCCACGCAGTAGGCAAATCCGAGTACCTCTAGAATCATTGGTAAGAGAATTAATGGGTAGGAACAATCATAGGTAGTCGAATGCAAAAGTTCTTGGCTGTCTGTGCTCTGTTAGAAATTATCCAAGAATAAAGAAAGTCAGGAGCGGCCGCAGACCGTAACAATGCTGTCAGCGCTGTAGACAAATACGAAGGCCGGGAGATTCATCTAATTTATAGGATTCGTGATTTATATGGTCGATTAGTTTTTATAAATTGGTATATTTATTGCTTTTATTTTCTTTATTTATGTACTTCCATGTTCGTCCAATTTGCCCCTGCATAAATCGATACTATTATATTACATATTCACTCTTTTTTATAAATGTGTAAATACTGTAAATAGTATATAGATTTATAAGAATCAGGCTGTAGATTATTTTGCATTGTTTTTGGGAAAATGACAATTTCTGTATCATTTTTATTTACAGAACAAAATTTGCACCATTAGATAAAATCAAATCAAATGGTTCATGAATCAAAATATACAAGCTATGGGATTCCCCGCAGAAACTATGCATGGTATCAGAATTTTGACGTCAAAAATATTTTATCTAAAGAATGCGGTTGTAAAAACAATCTATTTACAAACGCCTATTGAGTTGATTAAAAAATGCTTATATCACACACATTCATCTACAGCTATATATCTATCCTCTTTTATCCTATCGATATTATTGCAATTTCCTGCATTTTATAACCGACAACCCTGGAAATATGACAATCACTCTTAAACATACTTTAAAATCAAGTTCTCCTGTTATTTAGTTATATTCGTTTGTATTCTGCCTAAACAATAGTCCCAATTTGTCAAGGTTAGTTCAAGCAGAAAGATAAAGATAACAACATGATCAACGAATTTGAGCAGATAATCAAGATATGGCGGAGTTACTGTGAAGACCTCTCCTTTGACGATAACGATACCGACAGACAGGTTCCTGAATATGGGGAAGAACCAGGCATCCTGAAAGAAGAAGTTCATGCCGCCATTATAAAGCTTAAAGATGATAAAGCGGTGGGAATAGATAGGATATCGGCGGAAGTATTGAAATCATTAGATGGAAAAGGTC